>JAMKCH010002190.1:0-77850 GCA_023653785.1 Ophioderma brevispina | reverse complement strand
CTTACCTGAACTCTTTGGATCGAAGAAAGGACCATTGCTTTTGTTCATTTTCAGTCGCTCTCTAACCATCATCGCAAATTTTGGCTTGGTTGTATAAGAAAATGGTGGCATACTTTCTTGAGTTTGTATTGGCACAAGGTGATGTCTTTAGCTTCTTATTCCTAGTTGTGGAGCAATGGATCTACTGCAGCTGTGTAGATAAATGTAATACAAGTATGTTCAGACCAAAACTAGAATTTGCGGGTTTCTTGGCTTTTTGGCCCCTTTATATTCAAGAATATAAGCTGTGGTCCCCCAGCCTATCTTACAATTTTATGCCCAAGAGCGTGATTTAGATGCCAGTGGAAACTGAATACCTGGAGAAACCTGTGTGAATGAGAATTTAGAGAAACCAAATTCACATTCAGACGCCGAGAAGACCCCCCTGCACCTCGGAGATTCTGGCCCGAAATCATGCTCCAGACGGCCAGTCTTATTATCTCATAGGCACTATTCAATATGTTTCTACTTCAATCCACAACTCTGATGTTTTTATGATTCCATCTCCAACGCTTAAAATAAAAATAAAATCATAAACTAAATTTTGTTCCTGAAGTGGGAATTCGAACCCACGCCCTTTAGATAACAAGACGAGCGCCCACAGACACACGCCACGCAATCCGAACCGGCAGGAAGTCGTTCTTTTTGTAATACTCAATCTAAAATTAACGGAATAAACGCACACTAATGAATACGCCCTATGATACGAGTTGAAAATATCTGCTCCTGGAGCAGATTTCGGGCCAAACTTCAAGAATCGACCCCTACTGGGCATCAATCCTGGGACCTCACAGTTGAAAAGCAAGGGAGATACACTGTGCCAACCAAGTTTGTTTCCAGTAGTTAACCCAAAAGCAGATGCAATTTTGTGTAAAAAATTTTTAAGAATTTGTCTCAGAATGCCTCAAATCATACCAAATGTTAGTCAAATCTTAAGTCATATCTTTTTCCTCTTAATGTTTCTTCTTTCATTTTGTCTATTAATTTTTTTTTTTTTTATTTAAAAGTGCTCCGTTCCTTGTGGAGCACTATATAAATGCTCTGTAATTGCAGTACGAATGCAGAGACACTGCAGCAATAATTTAAATTTTAAATTTATGCAACATCGCCATGATATTTAAGAATTTGCAAAACATTAAGATCATTGAGCTTTGAATTTTGAGAACACCTTTTTTTAATGGTTAATAATTTTTTTTATTTTCAGTTTTAGAGAACAAGGTAGGAAGACATATATTTTTGCATGAATGTAAGAAGGTTTTAAGTGCAACATCCGCTGGCCATGTGATACATCTGTGTCCTGCCCCTGTATTGGGGATTACTCCTTCAATTATCTTTCCTAGAATAATGACTCTTGAAATGGCTCTTCAGGAAACTGGTTAACCTAAGACATTGTAGCTGAAGAAACATTTCACGAGGCCACGACCAAGACTTGACTATAGTAGTTTGATGGAAAGTGTTTGACAAGGGCAGCTACTGCATTTACCTTATTGTATTCGCATGCCAATGAGACAAAAATAATTACGAGAAGAAACCAATAAGGGGGTGTGGGTTTTGTTTGAAGCCATTTTTTGCAGGCACTTTTCAATCCCACAAATCAGTGGGTGTATTTTTCTGTCGTCAAGACATATCACACTATTGGTACTTACCACTAAACTTACACCGTACAATACTCTGGAACACAACGGGTGATAACGGAAGGAGTCCATGAGCCAAACCGTATCAAGCACACCTCCATCGACTCCACCACAGGTATTACTTTGGAGAAACATGAGTAACTTCCTCCTCTTGACCATCAATTGTCTCTGTTTGATTGCTTCTTACGTTGCAAGGAACCCTCGGGAGAAACAGTAATCGGTGCTGAAGTAATTGGAGTGTTGCCATCCTATTGGTGAAATAAAATTAAAACTGTTGCATATACATGTTTCACAGATGTTTGAACCCATGCAATTGTCTTTCTTTTAGAATTTAAACATTTTACCACTTATAAATAGGCTTATCACCCTTGTTAAAACTCAAAACGCAGGCACAACAAGAATCTTGCCATATAACTTTACAAAGTGTATTTTAGCCTGTGTAATTTTTATGTGCTTCTGCAATTTTTAGTATTTTTCACTTGCATTTAAATTTGCTTTTATTCAGCTCTCCTCCATAGGACTTACACACCCCAATAAACATTTTTGCATGTTCTTAATTTTTGCGCTTGCTCAGAAGTGCGCGAAAAGCGTTAAAAAAATGAATGTAGAGTGACTATTTCCACTTCTACATTAGAGTTTAAAGTCCTTGACTTGTACTATTATACGGTCCTTTTCTTCCTCCATCTCCATACAGATCTGGGTAAAACAAGGTTTTTATCATAAAAATATATTTGCTCAAAATGTAGCTGTGGAATAAATTTAATCCCATCAGTGGTATAAACTGGATTACTATTGATGTAATTGTTTTAATCTGGTTTTGTCACATACTGAGACTTGCAAACAGCTGTTATTTAGTTGTTACATGCACCACTTACAGTCCAATCAACCTCATATGCCTCTTATCTTGTGTGTGAAGGATATAAGCTCTGCTCAGGAAGGATTGCAAACAAGTTTTACAAAATTTTGCCTCTTGATCACACGCTGTTTTGCTCTAGAAAAAAAATTGTTGCATAAGAACTACCCCTAAGTTGAACACTCACTTGATCTCGCATCTTTGCCTTTCTTTTGACAGGTTGCGTCCTACAGGCTCTGCCATCAGAACTTGAATCATGATGCTCCATTAGACGCTGCGATCTGTTGTGAATCAGTTTTCATTTTGTTAGCTGCATCCTGTGGAATTATACTTCTGCACTAATAAATCTTTGCATGGAAAAAGTTTGCTTCGACCTGTTCCAGTTGTTTGTCACCAAAAATATACCCATCCAGCTGAAAAAGATCTACCTATCAAGGGCGTCCCCTCTGGAGAGCTAATGGCGGCCATCCAGCACTGTTTGTCTTGCATGGTTGGCATGGTCGCCAAAAGGCTATCTCCTTAAATATGGAATTGCATCAGGAAGGGCATCCTGTCACTTATCTTTGGCTCCAATAAACCCTCACACCGCAGTTTTCTGAGTGCGAGGTGAATCCGTTTAGTGGGTACAAAAGCGGATTTAAACTTTGGTTTACACAAAAAAAAGTAACACAATATAGGGATATTTTTTGTGATAGTTTGTTTTATTTTTTATTTTTACAGTTTGGAACAGGTTTTAAGGTTGGTGTAATTCACAGTTTTTAATAGATTTAACTTCCGGGTGACTGCCGCTGTGTGCATGTCAGATTTGTGGTGAGGTCGGGAGTCCCAAAATCATGACAACATGAGGTTGCTGTAGTTCTCCAAGGCGATGAACTTAGCCGCATATATGAGTGCACTTGATTTTTTCTGTCTTTTAGTGCATTAACTATTCTGATTTTTGAGACAATTTTTTTGTTGCTGTATATCAAATGTCACAAGGGAGGAAGATCAAACAGTACACAAAACTCAATAACCAAGTAATTTTTGTGTTACGGCAGAGTTTCATCGCATTGGAAAATAACAGCAACCCATGTTTTCCAAGGACATCCACAAGGTCGTTTTTTTTTCAGTTTCAGTTTATCAGGCTAACATATCGTACAAGATAATAAATGTATAATACTTGTATAATAATACGTGGGGGGTGGGGGTGGGGGAAAAAAAGAAAAGAATTTCGAGTCGTTGAGAAACAACAGTATAGTACAACGACAATCGTAATGGCGATGTTACACCTGCTTAGTCCATGGCTTAGTCTTCATATACCATGCACCCAACCCTTAGACAAACTTTTAATTGACCACCCGGACCTTAAACATGGCAAAGCGGACCTTTTTTTTTCCCCAACCATCATAAAGCGGTTCTTTGTCATTTTTGGGGGGGTGCGTCCACCCCCCGCACCCCCCTGCTACGGCCCTGATTGTGATGTCCAGACATTTGGTTGAGTGTACCTGGGAGATTGTCCGTGTTTATCTATTGTTAATGTTTGATTGTGATTTGTGTTGTGTGTAGAGAAAAGCATTTAGTTAGTTTTGGAAACATTAAGAAAATTTGTTAGCCCGAAACCATCAGTGATTTTTGCGAGTTTCAATGATTCATGTTGTTTAAAATTTGGCATTAATGTTAGGGTTGAAGAGAAAGATGTTTGTGTCATCTGCAAATAAATAGTTTATTGTGTTAGAGATGTCATGTTAATGTCATTCATGTAAATGATGAAGAGTAGGGGTCCAAGGATTGAGCCATGCGGGACGCTAACTGTGATAGGTTTGATGGATGATGCGGTGGGATTGTATGTATACTGATTGTGAACGGTTAGTTAGGCCAACTCCAAGGCTACTCAACGGACACCGTAATGATTAAGCTTGTAGAAGAATAGTGTGGTCAATGGTGTCGAAGCGTGGAGAGATCCAGAATACCCATGGTTGGAGTTTTATTTTTAATGCAAGGTTGAGGTTTGTTGTTTAAGTTCAAAGAGCGCCATGTTAGTCGAGCGTTTGGGCCTGAAACCGTATTGTTCATCGACAAGAATGTTGTTGGCTTATTGAAGAATGTAGACAGACTTGTACATAATTTTTTCAAGTAGAGTTTTTTGAAAAATATGGAAGAACAGAAATGGGCCTGTAATTTGCAATGTTATGTCGTCCTTTTGTTTTTGTAAATGGAATGAAAATTGGGCTGATTTGAGGTGATCTGGGAAGGTTCCGGTGAAATTGATTGGTTAAATATGTGCATAGATGCGATATGATGTTATCATATGATTTGTTCTGCAATCCGATTCATCTTGTAAGGTACCCGCACTTTTAACAGGTTTTTCATTAGTGCGCAGTTTGTTGCATTTCATCTACAGTACTGGATTCCGGAAAATTGGGTGAATGTGTTTTTTGGAAGATGATGTTAAATGAGTTATTGGGAGGTGGAATTTTGTTAATCCAAGTTTTTGCCCAGTTTAGTGAAGTGATCGGTGAATGCATTAGCTATGTCAAGCGGGTCGTTTATCTGCTTAATTATTATGAGTGAAATGGTCAAGGATTTGTTTAGTGGATACCCTTCCTGCCTAAATTGTTGTTGAGGAATGTCCGGTTGTGGTAAATCATTTTTGAATTTCTGTAATTTGGTTTCTGTTTTGTGTTTTTCTTGTGGCATACGAATAATGTGAGTTAATTGGTTTTTGTATTTTTTATTGGCTGTTTGGTTGCTGTGGGTTTTTCTTCAGGTACGTTTGTAGAGCGTGCTTGTGTTTGATTGACTTGGGAATCGCTTTGTCATCCAGGGCTGCTTATGTTACGATTTTTTAAGTCTTCTGTTGTAATGGGAATGATTCGTTGTATGCTGGGTATAAGTTGTAATGAAGTTTTGGTTGTCCGCTATGTTAGGGTCATTTCTGTGAGTATATGTTCCCATGATTCGTGTTGAGTCTACGGTTAAATGTGCGAATGTTGTGATCTCTGTAATCACGTTTAGTGATTAAGTTTTTGTGGCATGCTTTGCTTTAAGATGTAATGAGGAATATTGGGAAGAGATCTGTAGTGTCAGTGAAAATATCCGCGTATGGAGTCTGTGTCCTGTGGAGTTGGTGATAATTTTGTCAATGAGCGTGCCGTGTTATGCGTATTCTTTGTGGTCTGTTAATTTTGGGGATATAAGAGATTGCAAGTGACTTTGGATAAGTCATTAAGTGTGGTGAGTGGATAATTGATAAGATTATGTTTAAAGTCACCGACAATATAGACATCACGGTTGTTTTTATGTTCATGAGAAGTCTGCTCGAAGCTTTGTGTTAAATTTTGGGATTGTGTGTTCATGCATGCCTGTAAATAACACCGACGGTTTTTATGTGTTTGGTTCTATTGTTGGTGTTAATGGTGAGATCAATGAAAAGTGAGTCAAATTCCTGGTCCTGTGTTGTGTCGAGATTTTGGTATGAGATAGTGATTTTTTATATAAAGACAAAACTCCTTCCTCTGCCAGCGAGTGGTCCTGGAATATACTGAGCCATTTAAAGTTGAGTGGTTGACGTGGTGTCATGGAGCCATGTTTCTGAAAATGCTAAGATGGAGAATGAGTGGTTGAGGTGATTCAAGGTAGTTTAGTGATTTCTTCATATGATTTTGTGATACTGCGACAGTTGTAATGGAATATGAAAATGAGTCGTTGCTTGGTGGATATTATGTTTGAAGCTTTCGTCTGTGTGATAGCGGGAATCAGAACAGGATTGTTTGCATGGTGGGGGGTTTTTTGTTTTTGTTGTTTGGGGGCGGGGGGGGGGGGTTTTGTTTTGTGATGAAAGATGGCCCCCGTTTGAAGATGATTGGATCTATAAGTAAGGGTTGATGCAAAGGGATTAAGTTTGATGATGTTCAAAAAAATTTAGTGTTGGTGAAAATTCAATTAGTGATTCGCGAAAGTCTTCGTCGTGAGCTGGTGGTTTTGAATGGCAGTCGTATATTGCAGGGCATGCATACTGAAAGGGATAAAATCAAAGAAATAATATCGAGGAGGGGTTATAAGGGATAGGAGAATGAGGAAGGAAAGAGAATGAGAAGAGGGGGGAGAAACTTGTAGGATATGGGTTGGATGAGATTGGTTGAAAGAAAGAAATAAAGTTAAAAGAGAGCAATGAAGAAACCGGGTGTATACAGTGAGGCAATACCTGTTGGCAAGATGTATTGACAAGTCGGACAGGACGAAAGCAACAAGACAAGCACAGAGTAGTACAAACAAGGGGACTAAGACAATTTACAAAAAGCTAAGGATTTCATACAAAAAACAACAGTACAGCAGTTGTTCAAATAAGTTGTCACCAAGGAAACAATTTGAGTAAATGACGGAAACCGCCAAAACTGCGGGAAGTGGAGTTGATGAAAGAGTATTACCACCTCCTATTACACAACGTCAGCATTTTATAATACCTGCCACATGTGTTTGATCAAGATCTCGTCACTTGAGCACTGAAGTGTTAAGGTAAAGGTCAAAAAAGTGTATGCCGAAAAAACGGACATGACAAGAGATAGGGTCAGCACTGGGTAAAGTGTGATGAGCACATATAACATTTAGTCAATTAGGTTCCTGCAAAATTAAAGTTGCAAGCCAAACTTATAGTGTGTGATGTTAATATGTGTGTATTGTGTGTGTGTGTGTGGTTTGCGAGTGCACGCGTGCGTGTTTTTTATAAAATGGGAGCATTGACTGACACAAACATACAATAGAACACATTTGGCATAGAGAACCCATAATTACAAGGAACAAAATTAATCATTTATAAATCATGACTAGCATAAATTGAAAAATAAGACAATATAGATTGTGTAAACCAAAAGGGAACATGATTGTGGAAATACAAAGCAATTAATGAGGCCTGAAGGACCAAATGTTTATATAAATAACCCTGAATGCTGGGGCGTATCATAGCAGCACGTAGTATCTAGTTTCTTCACCAAATAGAAATCACTTCAAACCGCGAATTGATGTGGCCGGAAAGTGAAAGCAACGTCGCCACAGCCGACGCAAATCACAACGCACGCGCCGCGCACGCCCATGACAGAGTTGCACTTGTAGAATGGACCACTTTCACTCGCTGATAGACAACAGCCGCCTAGATTCACCTATCAGGTGATGAACAAAGTATTTATATTACCCACCATGCAACACAAATCTGTAATGCTGATTAGGCTTATTGGCTATGCATTAAATTCTCCTAAAGTAAAAAATATTTTTGTGGGCTTTTAATAGCAGCTCTCAAGTAACCACAACAAAACTAAAAACCCTTTAAAAATTTCCCACTTTACAGTAATGCACAAAGCTTAAAAGGTTTTTTTCATTCCCCAAAAATAACACAGTATCAGTCAAACCATATCTTATATTGGTATATAGGGACGTAAGAGAACTGGCATGAGACAATCTACTACCTCCAGTAAGAGGTTAAATTCATAATCTTCTTGCCTGAGGTAGCCATGCATCTTGAATGGGTGTGGCTGCTGTATGACTGGTCTTGATGATGGTGCAGAGGTCCCATAATCAACCTTCCTCCTCACTGAGAGATGGCTATTCACTCTACTGGTATTGATTAAAAAATTAATCATGATTTTTTTAAGCAAAATCTCCTATACACTTTGATTGCTCAAATTGTTGTACTGTATATATGTAAATAATGTTTTTCCTCTTTGGGAAAAAAATAAAGTTGGTTTATGTGTATACTGTATATCCCCACCACCAGCTAGTTGGCTGCATGTGGTGGTCTTGTTTGACAAAACCATGTAGAATGCTGCTGGCATAGTGTCTCACAATGAACCTCGATGTATTTTAGAATTTGTGTCTTTGATTTCACATATGATATTGGGATTTCCAGGCTTTCCCTGGTTTGATTTCACCGCTGTAAAGCTCTGTGACGTAGGGCCATCTCCAGCTATATGGCAACATGTTCTTCCAGAGGGGAAAAATGTTTTTATAGCGCAAAGTATTTTTTTCAATCATAAATTGTCAACTTTATTTTACATTAACAATACACCACCAATGAATAATCTACATTGTACAGCCACCAAAAAAGCATAATATGAGACTAGGATTTTGTGTTTGAGGCAGCACCCGAGTAAAGTCCCATCCCTGTATTATGACCATATTTCATGCCCAAAACAGGAGGACTATACTAAACACACCCAAAAAAGCAACTCCCCACCCCTGAAATTTGTCAAGTTCAAACGATACATCTTGTTATACAATATGGGATATAATTAGAAGCGGTGTTTATTTACACATATACTCCCTGCCTAAAAAATCCGAACGATATAATTACTGTATTAAAAAGGTATGTAGGTATGTAGGTGAATTATAATAATAAATGCCAGGAGCGTTGTTCGCGTAATGTGTTTGCTTATTGACCTGTGTCCGTAATGCATTGATAACGAAGCATGATGTGGAAGTTTGAGAGATTTATCTAGCTGGCTTGGCGCGTTCATTTGAAAGCAAGTTTGAGCACGTTGATGGCCATTTCAACATCGTTCGGATTTTTTAGGCGGGGAGTATATTTTGACACCTATTTGTGGCGATCGAGGGAGTATTGTTGAAGTTATATCCACTTGACCGAACCCACCGCAGGATTTAAAAGTTGCAGTAATCCTATTGACAATCATACTGTTACACAGTGCAATCCTCTTTTTCTATGTATGAGTAATTTTCCTTCTCTATAGGGCTTCCTGCAACAGAGTAACTGTTGTGTGAAAATAGAGACATCTGTTAATTCCTGGCTGAATGACTGGCGATTAAAGACAAAATGAGGCATTTTCAAAAGTCACAAATGTGATATCATTACTTCGGCTGATTCAAACACGTAATTTAAAGTTTGGTCTTCATTAATGTGTGAATCCAACACACTTTTAGCGAACTCTTGACATTAATTTCTTATGGCACTTATTCAGATCGTCTGAAATTTGAATGCTAACTGGTACGTTGTGCATATTCTTCATCGAAATGTTCTACCATATGCTGGCGCCTGACTTCACTTAACCGAACCCACCCCAGGAATTAAAAGTTGCAGTAAATCCTAGTGACAATCATACTGTTACGGATTAAAATCAGTGCAATCCTCTTTTTCTATGTATGAGTAATTTTCCTTCTCTATAGGGCTTACTGCAACTTTCAAATCATGGGGTGGATTCGGTCAAGTGGGCATAACTTCAATAATTCTTCACCAATCACCACACCACTTTTTTGGGTGTGTTTAGAATCAGGGTAGACATCTTAAGAACATGAATGTCCCTTTTTTATAGTACCAAATGTCCAACATACCTGGTTCAGGTCTCTTGGCTGGTTGCCTTCCTCGGCCTCTACCTCTCCCCCTCCTATTACCTCTTCCACCACCCCTGTTGGTCATCCTCACTGGTCCACTGGTATTCTTATAAATCTCTAAATGTGTATCCAGTTTTTGGGAGTAAAACTTGTTTGTCCCAACACCTCTGCTTTTCCCCACATCTCCATCACTTGGAGAATTTGTAACAATTATGACTTTAGGACTACCTTTCTCAGCTGCCTCCTTCACTTTTGATAAAGGTTCATAAGGTGGATACAGAATCACATCATTTTCCCCTTTCTTCCTATATTTGGCAATTTTCTTCTTGCCATAAAAAAGAATTCTATTGCAAGATTCGCACTTCCTCAGGTTAGCTGACCATGAGCCACAGTAAGGGCAGAGACCTTCTTTGTCGGCGTACTCATCAGGTATTTCTGGAGTTTTTGGCCGTGGTGGTTTTTCTGCAAGAGATACAAAAAAACGGCAAGTTAAAACTTGCAAGATCGCCCTAGCGGGTTAAGAGAGATTTTGCACAGTATTCCTGGGGAATGAGAGTGGAAAACTAGGGAAAAGATAGTACAGGTTTTCGGGGAATAAGCATGGAAAAGTTGAAATACACAAAGTATGGCCTAAGACATTTGACCTTTGACCTACAGACCTGTGGTAGATACGAGGTTCAGTGGTGCAAGTGTCATCTATATCAGGTCAGGGGTCTGACAGTTGCAGGCAGGGCTCGATTTAGCACTGGCCCTCTGGCCCGCGGGACAGTGAAAATCATGTCGGGCCAGTAAGACTTCAACGAGCATGGCCGTCAGCACAGTTGATTTTCAGAAATGTAGGTTTGGTACGTATTGCAGTTTTACCTAAATGTGAATTATCCTCAAAATGCTTCAGCATTTAATTCAATATTTTCATGCTTTTTCACTAATTCATTGATGACTTCCACTGACAAATCTTCTCTAACACAGACGGTTGTGTTAGTCCCTCTGTCATCATAGCCTTTTGTGTTATAGGAGCGATTGCCAGAGGTCCCAAAGGCTACGTGCATGAGTGTTGTTCACAAAAGTATGATGCACATTATTGCATAAATTTCTTAACAGAGAACAGATCACGCTTGTTTCGCGGCATTTTAACTGCAGAATTCAGCAGAAATGAAGCATTTCCTAACCAATTGCACTGAACCAGGCCCTACAAGAGACAGAATTAGAAACACGTTCCTAGCAATAAAAAGATGTAAAAAGAGCGAGTATGAAAATGAGTGTTTTGTCTAGAACATGAGGAATAACTTTTGTCACATTTATTTATCAATTATAATTTTGAAAAAACAAAAAAACACGCGTTTTTTTTTTAAAATTGAGTTAAAGTTAAATTAATGCCAAAAAGTTAGGACACAGATACTGAGGCCCCGATGGAGGAGGTGTTCGGGCACACTGATTTCTTAAAGGCTGACGGGTAGTGCGTCTTCACGACTCATTCCCAGTTCCGCACCCCCTCTTTTGCGTACTTTAGACTCCCTTATGCCACAAAACTCACAGATTTTAACTCCATGGTGAAATTTTTGCCATTTGTTAAATCATCTCCACCACCTCGAATTTGACCCTAAAATCCAGTTCCCAAGTCCATAATTGAAAACAAAATCATTGCCGAGCCCCAATTTCAAAAAAACTCAGTTCCAAGCCTCAAGTTTGGCGCTTTGCGCCACACCACTCCAACCCTAAGTTGAGTGCTCCTCAGAATTGAGGGCTCAAAATTATAGGGCCTATTGTATTTTGACATTTAGGCAATTATCAAAGTTGGCGTTAAGCAGAAATTAATGACCATACCATGGAAAAATTGGTTGGGCCAGTGAGTTCACCGCAGGGCCAGTAGGTTCCTAGTTCACTGGAAGGGCCAGTAGAGAAAAAAAAATTAAATCCACCCCTGGTGCAGGTGGAGGCACATGGACAGACAGATACTGCAGCGACAAATTTTGCTGTGACAAAATCTCCCTTCTGCTAAAAACCACAAGGGATAAGGCCAAAAAAAAAAAAAATAGTGTGTCTCAAAGCTGATGAGTGGCTTGAAAAGTAATGCGTTATGCGGTATTTTTTTTTTTTTTTTTAATTTTCAACTCGTTGTGCTCGTGCAATAAAATATCAATGTGCGTGCACCCACTGATCGTCAACTTTCACCCATGCTTGTACATCCACCATGGAATCGAATTCTGCCAGTCATGCAGTATCAACAGCAGCGATTTCCTGCCTCAGATCCAACACATGGATTTCCCCCCCAAACAAGATTCAATTGCAATATCTTTAAGAGTTTTGTTTTCAGTTTGGGAAGATCCATATGTGTATAGTTGCAGATTCAACTGTAACTTTGAGAATAACTGCATCCATCGTTACTTTCCACGCACATGTATATACGCGACGTTGCAATAGACCTATGACCCGCACACACCAGTAAAAAAAGTGCCGCATTGAAATACACGTAAAATTACCGGTGTTAATGCGCGATTTTGAACTGAAGCGGCAAGATTTTGCAAGGAATCATATATTAATGGTTTGCACATCGATTAAAATTTAATGTAATTAATGCATGGGGTCAGCAATTTGGTTTTGCGATATGCGACGCTAAAAACACCACTTTAGTGCCAGTTTCCACCCGTTCGAGCCTGCCCACTTTAACGGAAGTATATTGCCACTTATTTGGTGGTGGAGTGTTTTCACTTCGCACGCTGGTGCCCAGTAAGTATCGTCTATGTACTCACGTCAACGTAAAATAGTCAGTTCACCGCCGAGAGCCGCAGATTGGGAACGTTGCATTTTCCACATTTCAGTTTTACAACAAAAATTTGGAGTTCATGGATTTTTTTTGAAAATAAAAAATAAAAAAGTTCCGCATAACTTTTTTTTCCAATTTTCGGCGAAATTTACAAACGGCGCGCGTCGCTTTGAGAAAACCATTTTTTTTTTTGGCCTAACTTAAAATGAAGCCGTACCAATTCAATTTCTATTCTCTTATTTTTCCAGTAAGTGCCCACTGTGCTTTTAGGTAAGTAATTTTGGGTGGGTAATTATTTTTTTAGGAGTAACATACAAAACTATATTTTCCTGTCCATTTGATTGCTCTTTAGGACCCCATCTATTGGCAAACAGTTGCCAGGTTGCATCGGTTCTTGGTTCAAATCCAATTTTTGTGACTTAAAATAGTCAAATACCTGTTTTTTATTGGCAAAAATTCCAGGACAGTGTTGTCTGCAGTGGATAACCTTTGTTGGTAATGATAGAACACATCTTCGTGTTTAAAATAGTGCAAAAAACAGATATTCATGCAAAAACAAAAACACTATCCTTGACACCATACCATTTTAATGTTTAGTGGCAATTGTGAATTAAATATTATAGTAGCCCATGGACAACTGTAAAATAATTCCAGGTAACAATAAAACAAAAGGCAAATTTTTCCATCATCATAATGAAACAGAATTCAGCCAACATATTCTGCAGGTGTGTGTGTGTGGGTTGAGAAATACATAAGGTTTTATATTTTACCAAACTGTCATACTAAGTGAGGTGAGTGGTAGGGTAAAGGCTAATAATCGGGTATTGCCATTTGATATATCTTTTAAAGTTTTCAAACTGCATTTTCAAGTAAGGCCTAGTTTTGCAAAACATACCTGGACTTTCTTTTTCCTGGTCAACAATGGGTTTTCCTTCTGCAGCAGATTCCGGTGAAGTATGTCCTTCTACAGCACTTTGAAGGTGTCTGTTTTGAAACACATTCCTGCTTAGAAGTTTGTTCTATTACCATTTCCTGTGAAGGCTTCTGTGTTGCAGCAGATTCCTGTGAAGGATTCTGTGCTGCAATGGATTCCTGGGAAGTCTTCTGTTCTGCAACCTGCTGCTGTTCCTGAGAAGGTTCCTGTTTTACAACCAATTCCTGTGCAGGTCCCTGTTTTACAACCAATTCCTGTTCAGGACCCTGTTTTACAACCGATTCCTGCGCAGGTTCCTGTTTCACAACCAAATCCTGTACAACCAATTCCTGCCCAGGTTCCTGTTTTACAAAAAATTCATATTCAGGTTCCTGTTTACAACTAATTCCTGTGAAGGGTTCTGTGCAGCAAGAGGTTCATGTGAAGGCTTCTGTTCTGCAACAATTCCTGTGAAGGCTCTTGTTTTACAGCAACTTCTTGTGAAGACTGTGATGGTGACATTGACGCTGCCTGAGATGGGGATTGATCTGACATATCTGTTGAAGACTGAGATGAGTGGAAAAATGATAGCGATCCTTGCCTCATCTGTGGTGAACACTTTGACACTGCCAGTAAAAGCGATTCTGTTGCTGATGTGAGTGCTTGTGTCACTCTTACAGATCGTGGCTTTTTTGTGGCCGATTGTGGCTTTCTCGCTCTTGGGGTTTTTGCTGGTTTCCTCTTGGTTGGCTGCGACGTTACCACAGATGGTGATGCTGCAGCAGATTGTGATGCCGCAGCAGATAGTGATGCCGCAGCAGATAGTGATGCCGCAGCAGATTGTGTTGCCACCACAGAAGGTATACTAACTGCTGACGACATCACTACAGTTGTGGGTGTTATAGAAGATGACACAATGGGTATTCTCCCGACTGATGAAGAAATAGCCGAGAAAGATGTCACAGGTACTGCTGATGATTGCATTACCGACGGTGACATAATTTGCACTCTCCCTCCCGATGTTACCACATTAGAAGGAATCGTTGGTCTCACTGATGTAAACGACAGTCTCCTCTGTTGAGGTGGCACCTGGGGAGGAGTATGTCCTGATGTGTAATTGCTTTTTAGTGGGGAATTACTGTCACTGTCGGATATCACCTCAATGTTAGTTGTTGAAGGGACAGTTGTAGCATGAGCCAAAATGGGGCTAGATATTGGACTACTACTGTTTACTATGGGATTGACAGCAGGAATGCTTGTATGTGCGACGGCTGTGGCAGCGGAATTATTCATCAGCAGTGGCTGTTGTACAATTCTATATACTATTCTAGTTTGAGGCCTGCGACAAAAGGGAAATAAAGAGAGGAAAACGTCAATTACAACGTGTCATAGTTGGATTATTCCTTCGTGTAATATTGCACAGAACTAGTCTGATGTCAAGACTTCAATGAGGGATTATAATGATAACTCACGGAAGTCTTGACACTAGACTAGGTCAATTCAAAATTACATGGAGAAATAACCCATAGTTGGGCTGCATATCAGAGGGTGTTTTGAACCAATCCCATAATGCATTGTAATGTGCCTATATGGTACTGTACCAAAAACATGTCAGTACTTAGGGATAAAATGTGTTCCAAAAGTTTAAGAACTATGGGACATTTCATGATCATGCTATAAATTCCCTAAGTACTAACACTTTGTGGGCTAAGCATAAAAATCACGGTTTTTGTGTGTTAAGAATAGGATTTTTGTGGGATCACATGACCCAATTGAGGTGAAATTTCCCAAACTGGTGCATTTTAAGTCTCTAGAGTGCATTTAGCTTCCACGAGTCATTGACGTCAACACGATCAGGCAGGTATTTCTCATGCTCACCTAAGTGAAGGCTCTAAACGTGCGTGTGTGTACGCCAGTGCTTTCAATCAATGCTCGCAAATTTATGCTGGGACCACTAACTAAATATCACACTGACTCCAGGATGATAATGCAACTTACCAAGACTCTCGTCTTTCCCTACAAATTACGTTGAACGTTCTACTCATCAATAGTTCTGGAAGGGTGGTAATGTGCTCACATGGTTTGTGGATGGGTAATGTAACCACATACATACTTCTATAGTTCATTTTATACCTCCATGCAGTGATGTCATAAAAATGCTCTCCAACTAAAAAAAATATAAAAAATTAAAAAAAAAAAATTGAAAATGCGAACGGAGGTTGCGAAGACGACCGGAGTTCACCCCTAACGGCCGGCGGTTCAGGGCCCCCCGCTAAGGGCCCCTGTGGGTCCGGTGGCAACGCCCGGTGGGGGTCAAGGGAGCTCGCCCTCGAAGCCAGAGGTTTTGCACATTTAGAGTACAGGGAAAGACCATTGCTGGAGTAAAATATCATTCACACAAAGTTAAAATAACGTAAAATGTGAGAAGGGGGCTTTAGTGTGGGTCCCAATCATCTCACTCGTTTGATACAATTCAACTTCCAGAATATAAAAAGGCCCATAATGATAATGATTATGATACAAGACACACTTTGGGGCTTTGCCTTGCAGTTCATTTTCATTATAAACAAGGGATCCGTGACCCAAAACAAGATAATTATTGAAGCAGCATTCTGACAGCGTGTGAAAGCAGTGCAAACACTATACGGATTGTGTGTGACCTTTACTGCAGTCCATATTTACGAATGTAAGAAGTGATCTGGACTAAGTATACGATGTAACGAGTGATTTGTTTTGACACTTCTGTAGTTTGTTTACGTGAGTAATGGAAAAAAATGACCTCTTTCCGTCTCGTACAAGGGGTGCTTTAAAAAGTTTATGCTCTGGGTGATTGATTAACCACAACGCCCTAGGGGATAAGTATTCTTTACCAGTACTAGTACACCAAAAATATGCAAAATTTGCAATTGGGTTTGAGTCTTATACCCCAAAATTCACCCAATATATCCAAAGTTGTTGTAGTGCAAAATACTAAAAACCTATTCCTCGCCTCAGGGACGAATAACTGAAGACTAGACACCCCTGATTTTACATTCTAATTACTGTGTAAATGTGAATATAATCTGTGTTTACCATCACAAATAAGCAGAGAAAATAAAACCTAACTTATGCATATGGTTTGCGTGTGGACTAACTTGTGAACAAAAGCGATCTGGGTTGGAGTGTTTTGCAACAGGAGAGTTCGGCCAATGTCGTCTTAGGGTGAACACCAATTCACAATCCACTGAGCAATCTGCATTCATGGACGACCAATTAGAACATTACAAACAACACTTACATGAGTAGTGTTATTGTCATTCATATTTTCGTGTGCATGTCGACAAAAATCTTAAACATCTCATGTTTAACGTGCAAAGTACACTGATTCAACCGGCTAACATACATCATGGCTAACTATAGGAAATGCTTTGCAAACCCCATACTTCAGGAATTATTTAAAATACAGAAAAAATGACAGGATTAATGAGGAGGTATTTGGACTGTTGTCTAAAATTTGTCTTTATATACCACCATGGTGACCCAAATAGACTTTACCAAAATTGAACGTGAGATTGCCCCCCTTTTTTTAATTTGATACGTGGATTGTATTTTATCATAAGAATAGGTAAGTGAGCATCTATCCTGAAAAAAATATACTTATAATGCCAAGTAAAAACCATATGTGTTGCTCTGATTCCACAGGAGATGACACAGAAAACTGTTTGCAAGATTAAAAATGTAGTTATATTCAAACTAATAGAAGTACAATTGTATAGTACCTTGTTGCCTCTGACTTAAATTAAGACCAGTTGCATTGCCACGTAGTGATCGTCCTCTCCTATGACTTGACCTCTACCCTAGACTTTGACCTCTTGCTCTAGAACTTGACTATCCTCTGAATTTTGACCCTCTACACCTTCCGGTTCCTCGAGATGGGCATGCTCTCCATCACCGTACCCACTCCTGTCCCGGGAGATGAATGCTCCATCCATCCACGGCTCCATTCCGGGTCCCTCGAGATGACAAGCTTTCCATGCCCTGCCTTGTCCTCGAGGTGAAAAATCCTACAAAAAGTAAGTAGTAAAATGTAGGTACGTTCTCCGGAGATGTCTGGTTTACAGGAACATGGTTCAAAGTACCCTGTCTGACCGAGTGAGCGAACTCTGTTTGAACAGTATTTGGAGGGGGACGCAGATGAGCAACTTTTGTATGAACCCTTTCAAAGCAACATTTGAGGAGCTCTACTTGAAGGAACAAACATTTTGAGACATCTACTCTGAGGAATAACACTATGGAGCAACTCTGGTCTGAGAAAAAACAAGTCGTTGCTGTGAAAGAGCTTGCACCTTGAGCGGCGCTACTTGGGGAGTCATCAAGAAAATGTAGAACCCTGTGGTGAGGTGGAAGTCTGTGTGGTTGTGTTTAACATGCTGGCATAACCATTGTGTATTAGTGGCCCAACACTGGTGGTGATTGGGGGAGTGCATTTATCCCATGCTTAATTGGTGGCGTCAACTTCTGGGTATCCGCACAGAGCTGGTCCTACTGAATTCTGGAAAATGTAAAAGTGTAAGTTACTATTGATCAGGGTATGTTTTAAATCATACGTTGTATCACAGTTATTACAACAGTATTTATAGAGTACCCTTCCATCATTTGATCAAAGCACTTTACACCGATTCCATTAAATGTATCCACACTTAATTTTGGGACATTCCTCAAAAGCTTTGCATTGCACGCATATATGAAAGGATAGGGTGTACATGTAAGGGTGCTTCCAATCCAAACCCAGAAGCATTCGGTTTGAGTGAGGTGTTAAAAAAAAAATAGAGGCCTTGGGGTGACAATTTCCAATTTTTCAGAAAAAAAAAAGGGTCTTGGGTGACAGTGGTAAAATGTTTTAAAAATATGGGGTATCTGGATGGAATAATCAAAACTATACGGTTTTATGGGTGAAAACAATGCTGACGATGGGTCTTAAAAGGCCGTACATACAAGTACCTTCAAAATGGGAGTGGCCCCACCCCCAGATTAGGTGCTAAGGTAGGATTAGTAGCCAATATTCTTACCAACTTGTATCTTTGTTATATGTATTTTTTATTCCACAAAACGTAGAGTGTATTTTTCTGCAAAATTTTGCAGTTCTAAATGCACATGGATGTGCACACACACACCTGTGGTTCTTGTGTATTGTACTGAGTGGAGTTGACGGGAGGACGCATTGTTTACCAGAGTATTCACAACCTATAGGACGGTGTTGTTACAATTTCAACATCACTGTGGAGAGAGAATGAGTAAGGAGTTATTTTACAGTTATTAACCGAACACAGACCGGGCCCCATCTATTACCTCCCGACTCTTCTCTCAACCTGGACTTTCCTCTTGTTTTTAAAGATATCCCTTCTTACTCTTCGCTGTTCCTCCCTCCCTATTCACTCCGCATTTTCATCTCCATTGCTTCCACCCGAGGAATGGCCAAGAGTCAATAGGAAGCAACAAATAAGTGTCTCCTGACGAACGAGCGTCGATTAGAGTCATTTGTTGCGTTTCAAGACTGTCGAAATTTTTTCAAAGAGGAATAACGTGCGGGAAATCGTAAGGCGAAGGCAAAAGGCATAGAAATAATTGTGGTGTTTGCCGGGAAGATGGCCGAAATTCAATCAGAAGAAAGCATTGGTTTTCACGTCTTCCTCATGGAAAAGTGGCCAGAGTCAATGCAAAAGCAATGACTGGTACGAAATGTAAGCTAGAATTACGGGAGTTGTGCAAATTTGACCTTGCCAATTGCTACGTAGGGCCCAACGTAAGTCCATATTAGGGGGAAACCCTGAGGGACTTCTGGAAGGGGGTGCATGGTGGGATACAACGTGGCGATGGTAAATCGTTTGTGGACGTGCCTGTGACGTCAAAGGTCAATCAGAAGCAATGGTTTTTCAAAGCTTCTGTGGAGAAAGCGGCCAAAAAAGGCAATAGGAATCAATGGGTGTTTTGCCCGGAAAGCGGCCCAGAGGCATAGGAATCATCCATGTCATTGCAGGTAAATAATAGTTCCTTGACGTCCAAGAATGGCAATTAGAAGCAATAGGAGCAACTGTTGATTTCAATCGCTCGGCGGGGTTATGGTTAAATACTATCGAGTTGTATCCAAAACAGTTAACTTTAATTAATTGTTGAGGATGTTGCTAAAATGCAAATGCCACTTCCCTATGAGGTTCATTATGGTAAAAATACCGTTAAGCCTTTCAATCTTGACATATTCTTTGTTGTTATGACCCATACTAACCCTAACACGTCAGAATGGCAATTACAACTGTACAAGCAATTGAGTTATAGTCAGGTGGAAGTTTTGCCCCACAAGCCTGAAGGATGAAAGGGGGTACAGACTTTTTCTATCGCTATATTTTAGTTTTATTATATACCTAAGCCAATAAGTTTTGAAGGGTGTGCAAAATTTGCCCAAGGGCATTTTTGAAATCCAATATGGGCTTCCATGTCCAAAAATCACTAAAAATCCTTATGTGATAATTTTTTGCGGTTCTCCGGTGTGTTTTACAGCACGAGGAAGTGTTAACAATATGATTTGATCCTATACATTGCCAAAAAAATCAAATATGGTGCTTTCAAAAGTTCAATATGCGCTTGGAATCATTTAAAAGACCTAATTCCTCCAGGATACCTATTTAAGATATTGCAGAATCAATGCTGACTACATAAATATGTTCTTCGCATTGTGTCCAAAAGTGTTTGCAATTGAACACTTAATCTGCAGAATATTTTAACACCTCCAGAATGCATTTAGAACAGCATCCAGGCACGGTCAAGTGTTCTCACATTTTGCAGTTTAGACGTTTTTGTATCTTAGTGTCTAAATGTGTTATGCGTTACAAGTATGAGAAAATGATTTGGTTTACTAGAACCATTACTTGGACATTTCTCTGTAATCGAATTTTTATATTCAAGATGGCAGCCAATATAGCGGCTTTTAAAGATTATATGTTTTAGAACCCATCATATCTTTCTTATATGTGTTACATCAACTAATTATTATTATAAATGTGTGGGTGAATTGAAGTGTTTATGGGTAAGTATTTGACCATTTGAGATCCTATCATGGCATTTTTGTGTCGTTACATGCAAAATGTAAGAGGGGGCAAATATGGCGGTCTGTTATTTTAATTACTATAAATTATGATAAATCTGTATTGTATTTAGTATAGCATCAAAATGAATTATTAAAGTTTACATAAAAGTACGGAGTATAGGTCTTTGAAATACAAACTAGCGGCTGGTATGTGTGTTTTGATAAAAAATGCTTAAAAAATCACCAATTGCGGCCAATATATTATGAATATATGGACATATGTAGGTTTTAAAGATCTTAAACGGCATGTCATAGTAGCTGCCATCTTGATTGGAGCATGTGATAACAACACTTTAAAATTGCTAGATATGGTTAGCCTACGGTATAGAGCCCAGATTATGCCTCTATCACAAATCTTGATGAGTTATGGTCAATTGGGATGGATTTGGGGGGAATATTGGATTTCGGGGTGGCATATTGGATTGATGTATGTGGTGATAAAATCACATCAATAACCGGGTCCAGTTAGATTCCTCGTGTTTTAAAACCGGGATATGAACATAAAATTATGGCCATCTGAAGTATTTGAGAGTGGGAGCGGCCATATTGTATGGCTTCTAGAAAAATGCAACTGCACAAATTGTGCCAACATCCAGAGATTATTGGCTTAGGTCTTATAGACAAAATATCATCGATAAAAAAGTCTGAACTCCATTTCTGTACTCCATTTAACCCTTGCACCCACAATTCCTTCTGACTAATTTTCCTCAGTGCCGAATACGGCTCCTCGGACAAACATCAGGAACTATTTTTGTTGAGGTTTTGCTGGCCGTTGCCACTTGTGTGATGATTCACCTGAGGAGTCGCCAAAACCAATTGATTTCTCTGCCCATTGAGACTGCCCCGCAGCCATAAAAGGGAGTTTGCAGTCACATTTGTATACCACCAAGCACACCTCCGAGAGTACTTTGGGGATGTCCAGGACGTTGACTTACATTGGACCCCTCCGAATGTTAGCAAGATTGTCAAGGTCAAATTGGCGAACCCGGGACCGAGGGGCATACATTCCAGTCATGATTACCATTGCACATCAGCTGTTTTCCCCTTCAGGAGAAAGGTAAAAGCAAATGCTATAGTTGCTGAGTTGACGTCTTCCCCTCAGGAGAGACCCATCTGCTGCCTATTGCCTCAGTGGGACTTCAAAGCTATTTCCACCATTTTTTTTGTGAAGGAAATGCTTGGTATTGCCAGTGGGACTTCAGGAATCACTTTTGTATTGCCTTCTATTGCACGTACTGACATGTTATCAGCGGGCGACCCGTGACGTTGTAGGTTTTAAGTCAGTGGCTTTTGGGGTTTGTAAGTCACAAAACTATGCATGTTCTTGAGAGGCCTATGGGGATTTCCGTCTCCCTCAAAGAACCGTGATCAGAAGCAAAAAACGTAATTACAGCTATTTTGATTTTTGTGTAGGGTTTGAAACAAAAAAAAATTCATCCAGTTCAAGAATTGGTTTAGTCTGTAGTGGATTAATGCTTTTGTTGCCATGAACCTGCCGCCCCAATCTGCGGTATAAATTGTGTGGTGGGGGGAAAAAGAGTACAAAAACAACAAACCCCCCTGGTAATCAATGGCTAGAATTTCGGCGAGAATCCGAGAAGATCTCGCAAAGATTCTCGTTTAAATGATTTGCGTGAAAATCACGTGATTATCGTAAACTTCAGAACTTAAACAGTAGGGGGAATAGATTTTCTCGCAAATTTGTTTTTGAGAATCAAGACTAATTCTCGCACTCACAGCGATTGAAATTCTACCACTGGTAATTTTACTCTATATTTTGAGACATAATATCTGCACACTTGTATCTATCCATAAGCACACAAATTAGGTAATATGCATGACAAAATTTTAACCAAAAGTGATACCAATGTTTGAGAGACACGCACAAATGCATGCACGAAAGCACGCACATGAACATGATACCAGTAGCTATCCACGTAAAATGGATGACCTAAGGTATTGGTGGGAAACTGATCGATCTTGGAATCTCCATCAAATTAAATCTTTCAACTTTAGCATTTCAAATATTCACCATTTTACATTTGTACATACCACCACCTAACTAAATTAATATCCAATGCAATGATGACTGGAACCAAAATAAGATAATGACAATACATACATTGTGTACTAAAGAGGAACTACTCATCACTTTGTTCCTGATGATGCACTCTTGGTAACATCCCACAATTCCTTGAGATGGATCCTCCACAGCAGGTTCTGCCAATGGGGTTTCTTGTTTAATGGGACTGTAAACTCTTGGTAATGGCCTCTGAATCCTTGAGGCGAGTTCTGCTCTGCGGGCCCAGATGACGGCATTGCTTTGTTTAATGTACGTATTGGGTAACCTAGAATCCTTGCGATGGATCCTGCTCGGCACCTTGCAAGGCTGTAAATAAGCAAAGACGACAGATTTTCTTAATACCTCAATTTTCGTAGCATGTTTATTGCACTTTTGCATTATTATGCCAGCTGGACATTTATCCACCTGGACTATTTCCTTGGGCAAAGGGTTAATGCCCCACTGGCATGCGTTGGCAATCAGGTTTTTAGCACACACTCACTGGCATCTGTTTTTTTTTTTGTGGGGTAAAATGCCCAGTTGGCAGTCATCAGGTTTTAGTCCCCTTTGTTTTTTTATATTTTGGAGAGAGAGAGAGCAGTAAATGCAGTTGTTGAAAACAGAGCTCTGAGAGATTGTGCCTTTTGAGATGATGTCGCCAGGTGGCAAGCTTCAGTGATCCATTTCGGCGATCTCCTGCGTGGAAAATGCTTATTCGGCACACATGGGCCTTGGGAGACCCGAGGGGTTAACACCCAGTAGATACTTATCATCTGCTCTTCTTTCTTCTTTTTCACTAATTGCCCAGCCAGTACTCATTGGTCAGATGAGTTAGGATTAAGTTTGAAACAGAGTAAAGTGAAACCTTGTGTAATTGTACTTTATGAATATAAGTTAGTGCATATATTTGAAATATTGTATGTCGATTGATTGTATTTTATATTGCTGAGAGGCCCTTGTGGAAAGCAGTGCTTCGTTCACTGAACTTGGCTACACTCTATAAATATGTTGAATAAAATAAAAACTGATGCCTTTTTTCTGGTGGACGAGTTCCACCGAAAATTTCGGTGCAGTCGGTGTTTGAAAAATGGAACCACCGGCGGTGTTGGTGTTTAAAAAAAAACCAGATTTTTCAGTGCATTGATACACCGCAACACGCTCACAACCATATCATGTTGGATTAGACGAATCATCCCTTTCAGTTGCCTCTTATGGCTCGGGTCTATTTTTTACCCCGAGCCTGCAGGGGGCAAGTGATGCTTGATTTGAATGGGTGAATTTTTATATGTGACTTCTAATGCGCTTGCGGCAACTGCGGCGAGTTAACGGTATTGACACATCACACAGCAAATATTTAATCCCAACACGTCTGAGCAGCAATTAATTAGCAGCAATTTTTGATTTTTCATTGCCGTCTTTGCTGGTCCGACATTAAAGAGACATGTATAAAGTTTTATGTTGCTGCTAATTGCTGTTTGACATTCACACATTGCTACTTAACTGCTGGTCTAGAGGTTCACCTTTTTAGGTATACCGCTGCCACGGCCATTTCCCCTTCCCATTGTGCGTGCACTATTCGCCAAAGTACTTCCTGGTTCATTCCCATATGTCAAATGTCCCCGTCTGACGTCACTTTTAGGCAGTCAGTGTTGTGATCCCAAAATGCCCTCTTGGCCCTGCCTAGACTTTTAAGTTAACACGCGCACACAATTCCGTTTCATGAGTTGAATGATGATCTCATATCTTTGAACACTGCCGTTTTCAAAAAAGAATTCTGTATTGTGCCACCACCCTAGTTCTGCTAAGCATCACTCCCCATTTTTCCTTTTACCATTTGTCATTACAATGTATGTGTGAAGTTATGCAAATCTATGTTGATTTCCTTTTCCTGTAACTGTTTATTTCCAAGAGCCACTTTGCACCGGCAATAATGAAACAATTTCCAAAGCATTTCACAAAAGAGTTGATTTATATGTTCCCTAGTTGACTATATTACCTTTACTTGAAATGATTCCTTAATAAATCGTCAAAAAATACCAGAAAATCATTTTCTGGGGAAAAACAACATTCCTTTTCATGCAGGTGGGGGTCATTTGTAAGCATCGTTGTACGACTGTGACCTCTGATCCGGTAGTTGATTAACCCTGACCTTTTAGACCCTGATACTTGCAGTCGCTGCGAGCGATTTCTGCTCTAGATAGAGCATGCGCGATGCTTGATCTTGGGTCGAAATTTTGGTACTGAGCAGGCCAATCGCTCACAGCGACTGGACTTATATTTCACATGGGCTTTAGAGTTGAGACATCGATCCTAAATAAATCGTGAGAGGCTACTCTTTCAAGAGTGAGCGAAGGATCATACTGCAGAAAATCCAAAGCCTTTGATAGCCGGCCATACGTGGCGATGTGTTTATTTACCCTACGTTAGTACATCCTGACTGCATAAATTAGGAGCTTATCGAAATGCACCTTGGGTGGCCTATCACTTTGGACATGCTTCTGTATCGTCCATGGCAGGCATGTAAACAACTCCACTTTTTGACCCATGTGACGTATGCGTGACCTAACCTGCCTTGTCACCTTTGTCATGGCGTCTGGAGTAGTAGAAATGATTGAAGTCGCAATTTTTGACGAAATTATTACAGTACCATTTCAAGGTCTTTGGAGATTTTTTTCACATAGGTCATCGCCTTCAAAACTGACTCAAGATCTGTTGCTCACGGAAGAAGAAGAGAAATATTGTGCATTGGACTGGTAAATTGGCGATAAGACAACAAAGTTGAGGCATGTGTCAAGGAAAAGGAAATCAACATAGATTTGCATAACTCCACATACATCGTTAATGACAAACCATGGTTAAAGATATAGGTGGAGTTATGCTTAGCAGAACTAGCCACCACCCTAGAATTCGGCAGCTTCAACAGAATAAACTGCATGATGAAGGATGTGGTGGCAGAATACTTAATTCATCCCCCATTTTCTTAGTGTTTGCTGTCAATTTTCAGTTGCCAGAGACTCACTGCACTCAGACTTTGAAAAAATAACTTATGCCTATGACTATGACAATGTTCAATTTCCTCACGACGAGGGCTCACTCTTATGATTCACATACGTCGGGACGAAAGCGCCTCAATTGGGCAATCACCCGATTGAGCTTACTACGGCGAAGTGGGCGATATTCACCATAAAATCATACTCGCCATTTTGTTTAAAACTTCGGATTATATTACATATTATATCACCTTTTAATCCGTCGGTAATGATTTTGTAAGTATCCCATGTTCAAAGTGCATAAATCGCACTCAAAAGCTGCTGGAATACTTTCTAGTCCTACTGAGCATACTCCTCCTTATGTACAATTAATCATAATGCCATTACTTAATCAATGGGTCATTCAAAATAGTATGTACTGATATGACCAAATTTTTTTGTCTCACATCTCCAATATTTTCACCCTCATGCGAATAAATATTACGTGATTCCACCTTGAAAGTAATTTCCTTATCTGTTATCACAACAGGATAGTCGTAAATATCTCAATCAACTTTTTATAAGTGCATAATTTAATGAAAGTTCAAGACTGTTCTTAAGATTCTGACCGTTGACTAAGTTCCTGCTTTTGTATTGCCAGGGGCTTAATGAAAGCTTAAATAGCTTGTGTATTTAAATTGGATATTACTGGTGCTAAGGTAGAAGAGTGTTTAGGAAAGCCCGGTGTATATGAAAATTGGAGGTGACCATGTTGTCATGGTCGAAATGAAAGGCTACCCAAAAATGTCATAGCTTAATACACATACTGTTTGGGACTTCACATATGACCGTTAAGGCATGCTGTTAAAGAAACGTCAGGTGAAGTCCCAATTATTGGGACTAAATATTTCCCGTAGTATTTTTGGTATGTGCATGCCATATTTGCTGTAACTGCACTTGCGCAGAGGCCATTTTGGCCTTACTGCGCATGTGCACAAGAAGCTACCGTTCAAACAAATCCGTAAGCACTCGGGTATAATCCCCCCCCTAAAAGGAGATTTTTGCTTCAAAAATAGGGGTGGGCTTATACCGGGGAGGGGCTAGAACTTGGGAGCAAATATCAGATACAAATTGCAATATATTTCTAATGCATATTATTCCCATAGTACACTTTTGTTGTAGCAGATATTTTAAACATTCAAAGTAAAAGGGTTCAATTTTTGCATCCATTCCTCAAGTATTCTAGTAAAACAATCCATCCAAATGTATTGGACCCTACTTTGATGGCTCAAGACTAGTTCGCACGTTTGGTAATGTGCTTTTGTTTGGTGTAAAGTACTGCCACATTGTTTCCTGAATGCCTAAAAATTACCAACTGGGTTATAACCCAGAGTGTATGCCTACGACCTTGTCTTTTGAGGCGCTGCGCGCGCGATCTCGCCAGTCGCGCATCTAAAATCTTTGAGTCCGGCGATTTATCGCGCAGCTTGTTAAAAGCCGGCTGCCGAGTTTTTTCTTCTTCGTCTTTGATCCGGCAACCCAGCAAAATACCTCCTTTGGCAATATTTTAATGGTAAATGATCACGGAACAATATGCTTTACCAGTTACACGCAATTTTTAGATAAGTGTGAACGGCTGGTAATCGTCCGAGAGCAAAAATCTGCGGGTATTAACTCAACAAATGTATCGGAACTCCAATGGATATACCGCATGGACGGTGTACGAAAATGAACACGGACTAGTGTGTAAAAATGCATGAAGTAAACGTCGTAATTCCAAAGCCTTCGCACTGTTAATCGCACGTGGTTTTGTTTTGATTGAGCCGAGTTTTGATGTATGGCGCCTCGGGCGAATGATTGAGGGGGTCTTACATTACAAACATTACGGAGTAGAATTTAGATAAATATTTGCGACAGAAATAAAGAACGATAGACGGTACCAACCTTCGTGGTCAAATTGATTTGTAACACTATGCAACGAAATATGTTCAAAGAAATGAAAGGTGCCGGGGAAAGGCGTCGCCGGATTACAAGTAATAACTCGAACATCATGACATACTTGACAATGACACACGTTGATGGAATACGTTATCAAGCATCGTGAACGCCATTATTATATGAAAAACGTGAGCTAAGCTTCCCATTAGTTTTAAGATAATTCTGACTAAATATGACTGCTGTTGCCGACTTAGGTTCTACATTTGTGACTGTTCGTGCATGCCCATTTACTCTCCCCTAGTCTAGACAAAATAGATTTCCAAATAAAAAAAAAATCCGCATCATGTTCGAGGTTCAAGGCCTGGTGAATAATCTTTGAAAATGATACACTTGATGATACATCTACTACATGGTATTTAATTAAATCTGAGTGAAGTCTAAGTATAACTTACCTGTTACTAACTTGATTGCGTAATTAACACTACTTATTGCTACACCTGAATGAAATGCATGAGCGTTAACTGCTTCTGGTCCCAGCTCAGTTGCCGGTCCTGCTTGCTAAGCGCTATGCATCTCTATGCTTTGGTAAAATCTCGTCTCCATCCAGAATTTGGGAGCTTTTAAAAAGCTCTTCTGCAGCTCGCCCCTCAGGGAGCCTAGATTGAGCTTTTTAATGCTCCTCGGAAAATTTTCAAAGACAAGTGTCTGATGCTAGTTCCTGTATTTTTTCTTTAAAAATTGGGGGTGGCTTATACCCGAAGGTGGGTTTATACCCGAGTGGTTACGGTAATAATAACGCACCGTGATTGTTAAAATTCTTCTGGTTTAAAAAGTTATTGCTTTTTAAACCTTTGTATCCGATAAGTCAATTGACCTCGCTGAATTGGCCATCGCGCTACACGTATTTACGTTTATACTAGGAGCCTTGTTACTATGTTAGTGCAGCTGTGCAAACGACAATAAGATAGACAAGTTGATTCTCCAAACGGCGTAACCAAAATATAGGTGCCCAAAATTAATTATAATGAGCAACTCACTTCTTCAAGTTTTGGGCACCACCATATTTTTGGTTTTACGTATCATCGTATTTGCAGAAAATTTCACACTAGGTAAAGCACCCGACATCCATTTTGTTTTGTAAGACACCATACAGCCCTCGATCATATATGGAAACACACCAAAAAAACGTTTTGATCGTCATGAGGGTTGCTTTTGAAGCAGAACAGGAACTCAATGGTAGAATGTTACCGCTACTTGGAATAACCACTGACTTTTTTCAAACATTTCGAGAAATAAAACTGGCGATTCAATGCCAGTCTAGTACTTTTTCGGTCATTGTTTTTGACACAGAAATCGCGTCGCTTCAAATCCTCCGATTTTGAATAGAAAACCTTGGGATCGACCATACGGCAAGTCTCTCTGTGTAGAATATTGTTTAGCACGCATTAATAAGTTTTTTTTTTACTGATAATTAGTACAACAGATCATCCTGAAATTTCGGCCATGTCAGACGAGTCATTTATCAATCTTTTGCATTCACATTTACGAATCAACCCTCATTTCTAGTATAGACATTAATAAGGCCACATTTCATAAGTTGGTCTGTCAATATGGTGGAGATATTACATTTGTCCCACAAATTTTATGTTCAAGTAAAATAGTTCAGGACGTACGAATGTATGACACACAACTTGGTGTCTTTTTGGTAGCTATTTTGTTCTTTCCTTTATGCAACAAAGGCCCTATTTCATTTGGAATGATCATAGCGAGTTCGTTTACAATTTGTCAAGTATGTCAGGGTGGAGTCGGTGGAAGGAGCGGGAGTCGGTGGAGGAGCAGCCCATAGACTTACACATAAAAAACTGAAAATACAACACCAGAGCAAATTTCGACTTTGGGTACCTGAAAAAGTAATTTACAGTAGGAATAATTCTTTTTCATAAGCATTGTTGAATACCTACAGATGCAAATTCGCAAAGAAACCCATGCATTTATAAACAGGGTGAGTAAATTATAACCGGGTGAAAAAAATACCTGTTTGTGACCTAATTCTAAATCTAGTTTGTGTCACACATCAGTAAAAAAATGTCTTAATCCTGTGTTATACAACACTTGAGACTGGGTTATTTTGCTATTGGCATGTTTTTAGAAAAACACAAAAAATATTTTTACTTTATTATTTATGGTATATTGTTGAAAATAATATGGTTCAAATTGTATAGGGTGGATGGTATTTCATGACATTTTTTGTGTATTTAAATTCATTGTCAGCAGGCTAGCAGTCACAATAAATGCTTTATTTTGTACTGTAGACATATTTTTAGAAGTGTGAAATGTGTTTAATGCGTAGGCTGTGGTCAAACTATGCTTTTTATACATCAGTGTATATCAGAAATTTTTTCTGTGGTAGATGTTGCAGGACACGATTTTAAATGTGAGAAATACAGAAGGTTGGCCTTCCATTTTTATCACCCAATATGATTTTATCAGGGAATGCTGGTTTTAGAAGAGGCTTCCACTAATACTACTTACTCCGGCTACACTGTTTACTAATATTTTGATTGGTTCAACTTCCATAGCATTAGGACACTTGGGCCACCAGAAGTTTTGCTCTAACAGGGTAATTTGATTTCTGATCACCCTGTATAATCAAAAGTACACAAAAGTATGGGTTATATATGTTTAGAAAGCAACTTGCTTCCATTACAATGACCAGGAAAAGATTTACTCGGAAAAAATCAGTAGAAAATTCTTTTATACATGTATTTTAGCACTTTAAAAATACGCATACTTTTGACCACCCTGTATGTTAACACAAGGTTTGTAACCTTTTCACATCCTTGTGCTTGTTTGAGGGCCTAAGTAATTACCTTTCTGAATCCATATTTATTGCCATTCCCCGCGCGGGAGCGCGGGTGCTATAGATTGAATAACTTGACAACTGGAGTTTTGCTGTATTGAAGCCTGAAGAGTCTTGGTCATAACAATTTTCCATGACAATTGAAAATGTGAACTGTGCTACAAATTGCGTGCTGGTTGTGATGAACTGGTTAAATATTTATTCAAGCACAAAATAGTTTTTTGTGTAAGTAAAATGATGATAAACAGTGTGGAAAAACTAAAAATTTTTTTCAGTGTTTTAATACATTTATATTGGATCTGTACAGTGTCTATTTCCACATGTTTTAAATGGGATCAAATATCAGCTAGGCCAGTTGGGCTAAGTGCCACCGTGCCTGGTTATAATCATTCATATTCAGAAAACTGACATTTCTTGACAGCTGACATCAGTTCGGATGGTGCGGGAGGTACGACTGTGAACAAGGAGTGTTTGAGTGAACTTGAGTTAAGTTTGAGATACCACTATTTATACCATCAGTTTTGCAATAAACGTCACATACACTAGCATTTTTGTTTGGAAAATGTTCTTTTATATCTCCAATTCTTGGCTATTTAATAATTCTGATTCGCCTGCCATTGCGGGCGCGGGGCCCAATACATTGGTGCCCGCACCAACATGTTTTCTTTTTGTGATCTACATATCATTCAGAAAAGGAAACCACAGAGTTCACCATGACAAGAAATGCTAACTGTTTTTTGTTTCACCCTGTAAATTTTTGACCACCCTGTATACAAGGTTGTACTTAGCTGTTTTGGCATCATTGTAATATAAGCTTTCCCAAAATGTATACTTTCATGGTCTAGAATGTATTGATTAAATTCAATACCCTTTTGAATGAAAAAAGGCACAAATATTTGTTATTTTCTACCATTTAATAGTTTTTGGGTACCAACTTATGAAATGCGACCAAAGTCAAATCGTGTAGCACGCATCACGACAAGAATGTCTCCAAATACGACTAATATTTATTTTCATCGAAGAAACATAATTGCAGGAGATAAATAACAATACAATAGTGCATGATTAAATACTCGGCCATTAGGGGTATTTTTCTTAGTGTAATTTGACTTCCGACGCAGCACCGCGTCGACAAGTCCATACTTATACAGTGCTTGAATTGCTACAGCTTTTTCAATGCATTATTGGCCTTTTACGTCGTGCCGACGACCAATTCAAAACAACGTAAAGGTTCCCTGTACTATATGATATAAATACTAACAAAAAACTTTCAGAAAAAACTTTCAATGAAATATCCGGCAAGTTGAACACTACTTCGAAATAGCTGCCGGCTGTCTTCTTAGCGGATTCTGCCGTCTGCTGTCTCCTGCCAATTTTCACCGAGAATGAGGTAAAGACGCCACACTCGGCGGGTGTCTGATTCGCCACTCAACACCTACTCCCTAGTCCTGTAGTCATGCTAGTTCTAACTAGTAGTAGTACAACGGAGTCATACTGAAATTTTGGGCATGTCAGACGAGTCATTATCAATCTTTTGCATTTCACATTTACGAATCACCCTCATTTCTAGTATATTAAACGACATTACATAAGTCAAATCGTGTAGCATGAATCCCGACAAGAATATCTCCAAAATACAGACTTAATATTTATTTTCATCGAAGAAACAGAATTGCAGAAATGCAGGAGATAAATAACAAGTACAAGTTGGTGCATGATAAATACTGCGGCCATTAGGGTTATTTTTCTTAGTGTAATTGACTTCCGACGCAGCACTGCGTCGGCATGATACACTTTATACAGTGCTTGATTGCTACGGCTTTTCAATGCATTATTGGCCTTTACGTCGTGCCGACCACCATGTCAAAAAACGACGTAAAGGTTCCTGTCTATAGCTCGTATCACCTAAGCGTTGCACGCGTCCGTCACCTACCCCTCCTAAACAACGCTTTTTCCCTTACTTTACTCTATTTAAACCGGATGGGGCGCAGCGATCCGATGCGGAATAAGCGCAAATCCAGATCAGTACAAATACAGCACTTATTGAAAATCTTTACCTTGTGATTTGTCCTAATTATTTTTTATATATACGCAGTAGTTGTTTCCGTTACTGCTTTTCTTCATGTTAAATATTATTTTGAAACGTGATTTCTTAACCGAACAAAATCCAACGTCACGCTGGTGCCCTGCGCCTTGCTGATGGCTCAGACTGTCCAGTTATGAAGTGATGAGACCAAAGTCAGCGGGAACCAGCGTAATCCCAACGTGATCCCGTTTTTATGAATGACTGCATCTCAGCCGCTTAGGGAAGAATAGTGGGGCTTCGTAGCGTGAAACACCAGAGCAACCTCAGCTACCTGTCTAGTACTCTAGACTAGAGTGACTACTCATGAGAATTCTACAGACTTAACCTTCACTTTAACTTAGCTATTCCTACTAATTTCAAATATTCTGAATCTTTCGGGTAGATCATTGATAGTTTAAAATTTATTTTAACAAGGCAGTTTCCCAAAAATTATGACCAAGCAATGCATGCCAAGAATTGTCAGTGATGTAGTGTCATCAGACTGAGTCTGATCATAGAGGTATTATATATGAAAGTAGGGTGCACCTAGCCATCCGTCTTATCCAATGTACGTTATAGCAATTACCAAGTGAATGGCTAATTGATCGTGGGGCCAAATTGATTTTCCCGGGCTAAACTAGCGAAATTGTCCCACAGCAACACACCACCACCGCCATTTATAAACAACATGGTGGTACACAAGGACGAGATTATAACGCAGGTGGGTGCAGGGTAGGATGTTCAGCAAATTTTCCGATTCTGATGATGATTTCAAGCTTTAGACTTTAGTTAATATCATGTCCATAAGCTTTAAATTAAGCCTACATCGTGTCATGAAATAATGTTTCATGTCAAGACCGCCGAATGCGAAAAATACGGCAGAAAACATTGTGCTTCCGGTTATTTTTCTTTGCCCTAAAAAAATACTGGCCCAGCTTGGCCATGCTACAACTTAGTTTATTGCACTTCTGAACTCTTTTCTACAATCGTTTTAAAGTGTAAAAACCCCCTGGTCTTGCCCGCAAAATATAATTATGACGCTATGAAAATTGTCCTATTTTGTCACTTGCGGTAGATATGGCCATGAAGAGTTTGTATTGTAGAATTTTAACGCAAAGTCACAACGCTGGGTTTTGCGGCAGACGAAGCAACACAAGTGTAGAAATTTAAAATGGCCGCAAAATCGGATGTCTTCCCTGGGAAGGCCCTGCAGAAATCGTCTCTTCTACAAGACTCCGGCGTAGGTCACGCCGGGTCAATTCTCCGATATGATTTTTGATAATCGATATCACTCGGCCGTGCAGAGTCGCATAACACACTGACAATCAAGCCCTCTTTCAAGAGCATCTCAAGTGGACAGTTCATTCACTGAGACAATGCGTAAGACGGCTTTACAGACCCTTTAACAGATTAATTTCTGGTAGTCACCCCCATTCTCTATATTACCTCTATGGTCTGATGTGAACAGGTCATCATCATGGGTTAGGCTCAAGTCCATGAGTCTTTTGTGAATATCCAACTTTAATTACCACTTAAAAGTTTCGAATTCATGGCGATCTCTTGCTTCAGTTAGAGAAGATAAATTGCAGGCCTTCAATTTTCCTATTATGAAGTGAAAAGAAAGGTTATTAAGCTCTGTCTGCCACCTGGTATGTGCGTAGGAAACTTCACCGAAGACCTCTGAAAATACGCCATGTCGTTCTTTATCTTTCCATGGGTGTGTATTCCTCTTTAAAGAGGAGCACACGAGTAAGCGTAATCAACACAATCATGAAAGCTGATCGTTCGTTGCTTCTGTCGTGATGCCGGGGATGTTTGTGTCATTGGTTTGTGTATGATCCATTGAAATTAAAAGGTTAAAAATATATGCCAGTTATATGTAGAATATTTTTCTTTAGCAAGTATCCACTTAAGTGGAATTAAGACCTTTTGGGCCCTACCCACGGGGCTGACGGGGGTGGGGAGGAAAAAAAAAAAAAAAAAAAAAAAAAAAAAAAAAAAAAAAAAAAAAAAAAAAAAAAAAAAAAAAAAAAAAAAAAAAAAAAACACTATTGACCCTCCTTTTTAAAAACGTGCTGTCAATGAAAGACCCCCCTTTTTTTAACCTGTCACTGAAAGACCCCCCTTTTTTTAACCTGTCACTGAAAGACCCCCCTTTTTTTAACCAGTCACTGAAAGACCCCCCTTTTTTTTACTCTCACTTGACGCCTCCCATTTTTAATCTAACTGAATGACCCCCTTATTTCTATTTCATGCTCTTACAGAAAGCCCCTCTTGTTCACTGATGGAACTTCGCATATGGGTTGCCCTTAGGATGACCCCCTTTTTTCACAAAATGTGAGCGGCTCAGTGATTGACCCCAGTTTTGCATCCTCCTCAACAAGTGACCTCCCTTTTCCCCTTAAAGTTCCTTAAATTGTCCCCTATTGAAAAAATGACACCACAATTTGAGAGTACTAACTACCTAGCATTGATAACTACCAAAGCTGTTAAACCGTTTCTGCAGTGCGGCGGTGGGGTAAACGAATTCCTTAAATAAGACCCCTATGATATTCTGCTCCTGCTCTATTACAATTGAATACAAGTTACAATTACAAAAGTGTGAATATTTATTAGTCTTTCCTTGGAGACAGCCAGCGCACACAAGTGTTGAAAAAAACACGTGGGCTTGGCTGGATTCGAACCGGCGCTCTTACCAACTAAGCTATCAAGCCAGGTTTGGTAGAGGAGCGATAGATATCATCTATAGGTGTCCGAAAAGTGTCCATCGCTTTCTTAGCGGATAGCATCAGAACGGTATATTTACATCTTTGTTTTGAAATTTTAACTACTTAGTTCTCCAGGTAGACAAGGAGCTGACCCCACACAAAATCAGTTCCTGAACTCACTAAAATCTGGTTAAAATTTTAAATAAATTTCTGACCCCTCTAATCCCAAAACTCTGATTATGAAACTTATTTTTATAAGCTTCCAAATCATATACCTTAACCACTTTTGATCAATCTCTAAATTTCTAGCGTCTTGTTACTCAACAAATGACCCAAATAATTAACTTTTAAGTGATAAAGGAAGCAACACATGAGTGACCAATTTACAATGCAATCAAACTAGGCTGAAATCAACTCATTACCAATCAAAATGAATCACGCCTATATACCACGTCCCTAGAGGGCAAATGACTACCAACCTGGCGATTTCCGCAAAAAAAAGAGGTGGCGCAATTTGTCTTGTTAGATCTAGAAGCAATTTCACCCTAAACACAAGGTAAAGGGGTCCGCTCCCTGATTTTTAAGTTGCAGAAAATGGCATTCAGGGATTTAAGGGTTTTTTGGGTTATACAGGGTTAATATTTGGCAAATTGTGTTTATCATAAAAAGTTTTAGCTTGAAAGATAAGCTTTTGTTTGCTTCAAGTTTGACTCAAATCGGATATCCAGATCCGTAGTTATGACAGTTTTAGTCAAAGGACATGAGCGAAAACGCAGAACATTATTTTCTTTTGTTTTTCTTTATTTTTAATTCTTATATATTTTATTGTTTTAACGAGTCATTCTGAACACATCTTTGGAGAATTTCTGCCACAAATGCTTGTATATTTTAATAAAAAGTTATCAAAACACTTGATAAATGTCCATTTTAATGTTTAATTCAAAGTCTATCTGAAAAATTAATTTGCAATAATTAATCAATTATTTAACATTAGGCCTATTGAGCTGTCTTAAGAACCATCTGAACTTTGACGTGCGTTTTTGAACATGTCAATTTTTGCAAATTTCTCACACGCAAAACACGATTTCTCAAAAAGTATAAGGATACACACTTCAAATTTGGACCAGATATGTTGCTCTAAATTTGTTCTTGTGATTGAACTAAAATGGATGGATTAAACTGACAAGAAGGCATTTTTTCACACAAAAATTGAAAGAAAAAAAAAAAAAAAAAAAATATTTTCTTTTGTTTTTCTTTATTTTTAATTCTTATATATTTTATTGTTTTAACGAGTCATTCTGAACACATCTTTGGAGAATTTCTGCCACAAATGCTTGTATATTTTAATAAAAAGTTATCAAAACACTTGATAAATGTCCATTTTAATGTTTAAAGGGGGATGGCCCGATTTAAGGATATGAGGTTTTCATCTTGAAAGATTGGCCTTCACCCCAAAAGCCCATCTGTAAAGTTTCGCGCCGATATTTCAATCCGTTTTGCTGTGAGAGCTAAAAACATGATCTTGTAAGCCCCATAGAGTACTGTGTAAAATTAATATTGGTCGACCAAATTGGGGCACATTTTTGCTCATAACTTTCAAACCAAATATTCTTTTGCCCTAAGATTTCACAGGATAAATGAGAAAAATAGTAGCTTTCTGCTGATATCAAAATGTTGACCACTTCTGGTAAAATCTGGGGCTTCTGGGGACGAGGCTATTAGCAATCGGGCCATGGACCTTTAATTCAAAGTCTATCTGAAAAATTAATTTGCAATAATTAATCAATTATTTAACATTAGGCCTATTGAGCTGTCTTAAGAACCATCTGAACTTCGACGTGCGTTTTTGAACATGTCAATTTGCAAAATTTCCTCACACGCAAAACACGATTCTCAAAAAAGTAAGTATAAGGATCACACCTTCACAAATTTGGACCGATATGTTGCTCTAAAGTTGTTCTTGTGATTGAACTAAAATGGATGGATTCAACTGACAAGAAGCATTTTCACACAAAAAATGAAAGTCCATTATTTTTTTCAATTTTGCGGCCAATACGTCGAAAAAACCTGTGGTTACCCCCTGCCAGTTGCGTATGAAGAGGTTTTAGTTCATTCACAAAATGGTGACCATACTAGCAATTTCCTATTTGTTTCATCTCGATAGCATCAATAGTTTTGAGTTAGAATGTTTGCATAATCAAGCTAGAAAAATATAGGTTCCAATATGACCGTCGTTACTATGGCAACCAAGTCAATGACAATTCTTTTTCAATTTAAAGTTAATACAGGGAAAATTTGAAATGGGTACAAATTGTGTTTTAGATGCACCAAAACATTGGTCTCGTTATTAGGATTTCGAAAGGTATAGGTATTAAGTTTGACTTTAGTTACACAGGTACATCCCTACTAAGGTTCAAGGCTATCCTTAGGGTTTAACAAACTTCCTAATGTTTCAAGTTTTGTTGAAACTTTTGTAAAATCGTTCGCATTGCCTTATTTTACAGGGTGGTATTTGGTTCATGCTGGTGGGTTGATCAGCGCCTCGCCTCATAAGCATTCAGGTATATGGGTTTCGAGCCCGCCGTCTCCAATGTGTTGTGCACGTGGGCACGGGGCACTTTCCTCGCTTGCCTATCTACCATCAGGGGTTATAATGGAGTTCTATACCGGCATATGCTGGAGATGAAAAACAAACTCCGCGTGCGGGAGGAAGTGGCAACAACCCCCCAGAGAACATATATAGACTAAGGGCTACCATGACCCCCATGCACCCCCGGGGAATTTTTGCAGACAACCATTTTTGTGATGAAGCTTATACCATACGCCCCCCCCTGAAATCAGGTTGTCTGAAAAAGCCCCCACCGGGTTAAACGAGTTTGAGGGCGCTTTTCAAAATGGGCTGCCCAAAATGCAACAACCCCCCCTTCGGGATGAGGAAGTAATAACAGGCCTAACACAACACAGAAAACATGACAGGCACTTGATTTTGGTACCAACAGATGGCTATGGTCCTCCTCTTTCCAGTGATACCAAAATTGGTACCAACATGCATAGCAATTACATTCAAAATGACGTAATACGATTCGCCATATTAGCAAATTTGTCAATTCCATAGACACATAGGGGAAAATCAATTGTCGCCAAAAATGTTAGTGATATATCACATTTTCAGGGCGGTTTGGCTTCTACTTGAGGGATAAAATGCAGTTTTATAAACTGAGAGCATTTTAGTTGGGCTCTAATACGTTTTGGAGTCGTAAAATTGAGAAATAGGCAATTTTCCACACCTATATTTCAGTACATGTAATTTTAAATACTTTATCAACATATGAAGTTCCTAGTGACGTCTAATGGGGATTGGATGTGGGCAACTTATTTTGATTTGATACATGAAAGAAAGAAACTCTAAGCTATACTGTGGTACCAAATTTACAGGAATCGGTGTCAGTAACGAAAAATCATGGGGGGGGGGGGGGTGGGGGTAGGGAGGTGTGACAACAAATAGGCTCAGGTAGACGAGGGGCCACGTCAAAACGTGAAAAGTATATCGATTGCCTTCCTAAGCCTTGGAAGATCCACTGAAGTGCCAGTGAGTACTCGTATGAGGATTTGTTGAGGATTGCCCATCAAAATCCAATATCAAGCCCTGATTGGTACAGGCGATTGTGCGCGCCAGAACTCCTACACCAAGATGATCATGGGTTGGAAGTTAAAATGATGGTGCACTAGATTCAAGGCCATCAGGGAGAGTAGAGTTGATGCCATAAGAGTTTTCTGACATAATAGTAGAGGAAGAATAATCTGACAGAAGAAAGACAATTTAGATATGACTCAAGAAGAGAAGGAGAGAAAGGAAGATCCAAGTCTGAATCAAAGGGCTGCATTTAAGCTCGTATACCAATGAAACAGCATTGCTTAAAGATCGCCAAATGAACAATACCAATGATTATTCAAATGTGGAAATTCTTTTTATATACCAAACACAGTGGTCTCAAAATGTGATTTAGCCAGAGTCTGGGTTGCAAGTCTGGATGCTGACACTGAATCTGCAAGGTTCCTGTTGTGCATGTTTCACCTAACATTTGGGCACAGACCCAAGAGCCATGCTCCAGTGTCCGATTGATTCCGGTTAGACTCACTTCTGCCAAGACCTTTGATCGGCCGATTCTGGATCTCAATCAACGGGACACCACCACTCAGCCCACGAGAACCAGCCTCAGGCGGAAGACGCTCCACTAGGCTCAAATACCAATAGATACCAATTGGTTGACAGCAGTCTTGTTTCCACAAGACAACTCCACCAAACTCCTTAGAGTATTCAAAGGACCGACTTGCCTAAGAAACCTAAATTTTACCTAAGGCGGTCAGCAGCGGGCCTGTCCAAACACAGGGTGCTCCATACCAGATACTTTACAGCTATTGGCTATGCATCTCCGCTGTGCACATGTATAATAAGTGTCCGCTGAGCTGGACGAAGACACACCGCGACAAGACTGGGCAGGAAGGCATACAACGCGGGTCAAGTTATGGCTGACCCGTCCCTTACCAGGTCAAGCTACTCCAACCATGAGGCAGCACAGGGGGCAAGCGCCCGTCGATTCAGGGCATCGCGGGGCAGAAAGAGTAATGATTTGGGAAGAGAAAAGCAACTTGTTGGGGTTCAGGGGTAGAGGACCCGGAAGCTCTTGCGTTAAACATGTTCGAGTGCTTTCAGGGAGGGGTTAGTTCCTTATCTGAAGCATATGAAAACTATGCTGAACGTTGCGGGGGTCCAGGAGCGGAGCCCCAAGCAGATCTGGGTTTTAGCAGGTTTGCAGCCATCCAGAGAGCTCTCGTTATATACAATCATGAAGCAGATGACGTGTACTGCCCCTGGCGGGGTTTCCCAGGGTTCGGCTGTGCCCCTCCCCATTTGCCCCTCCCGAGCTACGCCAATGCTTCCGATGTGGGGTCTATAAGTGGGTGCAAGTCCAGGTGGACTCCTTAGTAAACATGACTATCACGGCGCTCCAGTGACGCCTGGTACGGCCGCGCAGGACGGAAACAGCATAAAAACGGGTGCCACGGTGGGGACTTGCGCGCTGATGGTTCTAAAGGCCTTGAGTCTCCCTTTGGAATCTGCATCCTGGGCGCCAATTCCAAGATTTCGTTCCAGAAAAAAAACGACAGGCTTCCGCCTATCAGGCAGGTCGCTGGCACAGATGCGAACAGGAGAGGCATGACATGACACGCTCCCACGGGGCATTACCCCATGATCCCCATAGACCAAAAACCACGCACCTGTGTGTTGAAGTACATTAGTAATTTCCTGAACACAAACTTATATGTGACGCGGTTGGTTGTGTCGCTAGCGTACACTCCTACCTCAGTGAAGCTCCGCAAGCAGCCATAGTAAGAAGCTTGTGCTCACTTAGTACCATCGTCAACACAATCAAGACTCAAGAAACATGGTTATACGGATTCAAGGTGATCAGTGATTAAGAGGCTGTGGTTGGTGAGTCTTATAGTTGTATAGAAGTCATAGACATTTTTACTAAAGCGCCCTCGATATATACACTTGAAAAAGGCTTAACTTCTTCATTTTTAAGTGTTTAATTTACCTCAACTAATCCACAGTGCATGACAAATATATAATTAGGTGACACCGGCATTTGCCTTATCAGAGGCCTTAAGTGTGTAAATACACGGTCTTTTCAGTGTTTGGTGGCCATTGTGAAAGATGATGACGCCCTCTAGAGCAGGTTAAACATGTCAAAAGGTGTTCAACAATTCAATGGTGTTGTTTTGGTGCGACTACTAAGTAGTCACATTGTGCATGCTTGATTTGGCATGTCAAAAATTATGATACATGTCAAAAAAGGGCATTAACGGGCATATGGCCGCCATTTTGAAAAAAAAGCGCACTCACTCTTTAACCCAGGATGGGGATTTTGCAGACACATGATTTTTGATAGATATAGGTATAAGGTTTCCAAAAATAGTGGTCTCCAAAAATACCACGGGGGGGTTGCAGGGTTTCGGTTATGGGCTCATGACCTAATTCTAGGAGGGAGTCTTGATCAAACGCAAAGACAGAGAGATGGGCACTCCGCTGCGGGCGAACATTGCGTTGGTGAATTATTTACTCTTTAAATTTCTTAGATTAAAAGATCAATTCTAAGATTCGACTTGATTTTTAGGCGCAAATCCAGAGTTAGATTTAAAATTTAAATCAAACATACATTAATTAAAATCTAAAAAGATGAACAATTTTAATCAAAAATTCAGATTAACTATTTTGGAGCACGATGGTGTATTTCCACATATGGAAATTCACCAATCCTCTTGAATTTCCCACATGTGGGAAATACCACCGATCCGCTTGTATTCCACATGTGGATATTCACAGACAAAAATTGTTGTATATCCACATACTCTGATGTGGAAATACACCATTCGCTTCCCCTTTTACATGTGGAGATCACCCATCGATGTATTTCCGCAGTGGATATTCGCTAAAATTTGTGTATTTTCCACATGTGGATATTACCGAACTGGGTATTCCGCAAGTTGGTATATTAACAGATCTCCGTGAATTTCCACCATGTGGATATTCACCGAAAAAATGGGTTTTCCACCTGTGGATATTCGCTAAAATTGTGTATTCCACATGGGATAGTCACGAAAAGTGTATATCCGCACGTGGTATATTCACAGAATATCCGCGAATTTCCACAGGGGATATCACCGCAAAAAATGCGTATATCCAGCACGTTTGGTATATTAACCGATCCCGTACATTCCACATGGGTATCACCGATACTGCGTATCTCCGCATGTGGTTATATTCACCGATCCCGTCAATGTATGTCATAATTTATTCAGTTTAGAAAGAAATCAGTGATTAAAAAACAAAATATGACAGTCCAGATGAAACAAAGTGAGTGTCCGTATGATCCAAAATGGCCAACAAAATAAGATGTCAACTTATAGGTATTAAATGAGCAAATTTCCAGTATCATAGAATATCAGCAGAGGTGAAAGTAAAGTTTAAAACGTGCTCTTTTAATACCTGTAACACACAACTAACTTAAGGCGGATTAAATTCAGATAATTGGTGTCGAGATGACGGGACTTGATTTGGAGCTAATGCATGTTGGTTTGAATAGTGGGCTATTCATCCATTGAAAATCGGCAATCCATTGGCGGCACGCGCTTAGTGTGCAGCGTCGTTGTTTTATGAATCAATGGTGTAGCAGGGATATAGCGTGTTGTTTCTGACTGTTGTAGCGTGTAATGGACGGTTAGGAAATATTAGCAAGTGTTGAGGCAAGATTAATTTTTACCCAATTCCAAGAAAAAAATAAATAAATTGCACCTTTAATATTACGTGCGCGTGTACAATATTTATGTCAGATTTTGTGAAAATGGTGGTGAATGTATGCAAATGAAAAGGAAAACTTAATCTTTTTTTCATTTTTAAAAAAATGAATCTCTTTCTGAACGTCAAAAAGTCCTAATCGACGTAAATTCAGAAAATCGCATCGGTTTGTGACAGGTGTCGAGGGGAGGGGGTCGGGGGGGAGGAGGGGAAGGGTAGAAAGGGCTCTTTTGTTTGTTACTTTACTTGTTTGTGTGTTGAAGCTGTGGTGTAAAAAAAAGATTAGTCGAGAGAAAAAAAAACACAGCAAGTCGTATAGTTAGGGACGTCAAAAGGACGATGCTTGGCGCATTCTGGGTGACGGTAGCCGTCACAAAAATGTCATACTCAAAAAGTTGTAGGACAAATCGAGTGATTTTTTCGGTATTTTAATCACAACATTATGATCTTATGATAAAAATCAGAAATGTAAAACAATGCAAAATCATATTTATGTTCCATGGTAGCCAGCCTCTAAATGGTTTCCCGGTGAAAAGTGGTGGGATACCTTTCAGCTGAAATTGAAAATATTCATACAACGGTGCTTTATCAAGTGACTCTAGGTTTATTATTTGATTGAAGAATTTAATTTGCGTTGTTGTAAATTGTAAAAATGTAGCTGATGAGTGTTGTAGATTACTGAATATGAGCAAACTGAGACACGAAGTGTTATGCGAAGAGTGATTTGATGGAAAAATAGGGCGGTATAGGGGGGGCCAAGACCTCGTAAGGAGTTCTGACGATATTTTGTAAGTACGAAACACACATTGCTTTGACTTATCGCAAATAGCGAAACACTGTGTCATGAACTTGGAAGCTTTGGACACAGACTAAAAATCGCACGGCATAAGCTAAAATTGATACCAAAATATTGGGGGGTGTTTCTGTGCACTCGTTTCGAGCTACGCTCCACACTATATATATAGGACTTATTGCATATCAAACATTTAGAGGTTGCTTCAGTGTCTTGGTGCATGCATTTCCACCCTTTTGCGATGCGTAATGTTCATCTCTTTGTACAACTTGCATCGGGTTACAATTTACTATGAGAATTTAAATCAACCACAAATGAAGTTAAGGGTGATTATTATTCTAGCTTGTTGAAGCCTTAGCCTTTAATTTTATTAAGTTTATAATTATCTTAGATCGATACGGTTAATTATCCAAGTAATAATTCAGGCCTTAGGTATTTTCACTTAGGGAACTTGGGGTTAGTGTCACCCTATTTTGGATAATTTATGTTATTCTAAGTTATTTACGTTAATATTCTGGTAAATCATTCCGAAGGCATATTTCACTGAGAATTCCATGGACAATTATTCCAAATACCGGAAACCTAACCAAGAAAGTCAAATAAAAACTAGGACTATAATAAGTCTAACTACATTAAGTGACACGGAGGAGATTGTTTGAGGATTACAAATTTTCTCTCAAAGTGCACTTGATGGAGGTAGACCACCTACCGAGTTTTAAGCTTAATGGACAAACAAGCACGAAAGAAAGCACAACCTGTTTTGAACTTGCCTGACTATAGTAAATGTCCTATAGAACACAGTGTTTTGAGTCTCTGTCGTACGACAGCAAAGTACTTAAATCATCATCTTATTACATAAAGACGGCGGGTTCGGCTTATTCACTAGGTGTGGTCTAATAATTGGAAAGCATTCAAAATGTGCAAAAAACCGGTGTCAGAAAAAAAATTGGGGGCGGCGCTTTCTTTATGCACAAATTCCTTCATGTTCTTTAAATACAGAGGAAGAATTAAACCCAGTTTGAAGATCTGTGTAAAAATACCATGCCAACACATTTACTCATATAAATAAAGATTGACAGGGGTCCATGGTCCGATCGTAAATAGCTTCGTCCCCCCGGGTACCCAGATTTAACATAAGTTGTAAAAAAAGAATGGATCAGAAGGTAAGAAAGCTTACTATTTTCCATTTATCCTGTGAAAACTTAAGGCTAAAAGGTGTTTGATTGGATGTTATGAAATAAAACATGCTCTATTTGGTCGACCAATATAAATTTTACACCGTATATATGAAGATGACAAAATCACGTTTTTCGCTCTCATTTCAAAACGGGATTTGGAACATATTAGCGCAGGAATTTACAGATGGGGTTTGGGGACGGCTATTTATCAAGATGAAAAATTATAAATTTTAATCGGGTGCATCAGGTGTACAAAACAAAAGGTAAACGTTACCGGGACAGGATGTGCTATCGGAAGTGTAAACGCAGAATAAACACAGCGAAATGGGGCGTAATAGAATGAGTAGTAGGTCAAGATGATGACGGCAACTACGATACGGTACCATCAGGGAATTGTTTGTTCTCTCATACCGTAATAAAACAAAGAAATATATCTTTATCTATTTCTTTGTTTTGTTTTATTACGTTGAGCTACATATATACTTATATAGAACCACAAAAATAAAAAGAAAAAAGTAATAATTAGTAATTGGAAATTAGTGACTTTTTCAAATGATAAATTGAAAATGTCAAGGTATAACATCCAAACCATTTTTCGGTTCTATGATTATATAATAACAAAATTTCTGTTTTAGTAAGTTTAGATCCTCACTTTCCTTATGAATACTCCATCCAATGTTCTTTCTAACACTTTTGGTAGATACATACGATTATCAGTATTATGATCATGAGATTTGATCATTCTCAAACATTTTACTGTGTCATCTATTCATTTTTGTATATCATTTTAAGCAGTTGAAGAATGTATAATATCAACTTGTCTTAATGATAGGATTCGTTATTATTAGACTCAAATACTTTTGCATGGCCTTCTCTATACAATACTTCTTTGATCTAAACATGTTCTAAATGAAAATAAAGTTTAAAGGTAATAAATACAAGAAGAACTGAAAAATTGTTGGTACAAGACCGAAACGGGTGTCGACTTTTAGGCAGAGCGTGAGACTGGGTTGCATGCAGTGTAACATTCATCATTTACCAGAGAAAATGGCGTAACAGTTAATTTTAAAATGTTTTATGAACGTAACTCTATGTGTAAGTGCCCCGTAAGTGCGCTTTCTTCACAAGTAAAATGGTTACCCAATGGGTTATTAGTCGTATTTTGAAGTATGGAATTTTGACCTAAACAACGGAAAAATGGAGAAAAAAACGTTCGGCTCCTTATTATCTTTTTGTTGATTGGTTTTCCGTAATTTCCCATATAGTGTGTGGGAAATCATGAATTTTGGAGGCAAATTGTACTTCTTGAAAAACTATTCCTCTCAAAAAGGAATATAGTAAGTCACTTTTTACTTTAGAATCGTAATTAGCCCATATTATCAAAATTTAACTTGAAGCAATTCGTGTTATTTCAATCATTATGGCACAAAACACCGTACGAGAAAATGTAGATGAGAATCCACAGAATACCGTCACAGACCAGTTGCCACTTTGACGGACAGTTAAGTGTGAATCTTGGAATCAATAGGCGATTGACATCGGGAATCAATAGATGATTGACTCGCGTGGAATCAATAGATCTTCCCTAAAACCCCCTGCACTACCAACAAATAAAAACACAAACTACATAATCTGCGGTCAGTCAAGTCTATTGGCACCACTGGCGGGCATACTGGCGAGCAGAATGATACAGAACATGGGTGTACTAGACGCCTACACTTATACCAATAGGCCAACCTACAGTGTAATCCACAGGGAATGATTCGACCCATTTATAATGCCGGTCGAAAAACTCACCTCTGAACAGCAATAGGATGAGAAACGTAGGTCTGAACCATGCAAAAGAGATCATGTCAGACCCACTAGGTCCAAATCCACCCCCTCACTACTATCTTTTAGGTTTTATAAACTAAACCATCCCTGGAGCCACCAGAAATACAAAAAAAATTACAGTAATAGACACGACAAAAATTAATAACAGCCAAAACTTGACCATAAGATACTATAGGCCCAGCATAACTAGCATGCACACCCAAAAGCATTAATTCAATGAATAACACTATGTCCCACTACTCACAGGCCTAAAGCTTGGGACACAGATAAAAGATCAGCATTTGGAATCTTTGACATAACCATCTTTGCACATTCAAGATAGCCACTACCGTGTGTCTCTAAAGAGCCGGTCTGTCACCCCTTGCTCTGGCGCTTTTGAAGCGCCACTGCTCTCACACTGAACACCAAAGCAATTAGTATCACCAACAATTGGACGACACGGCGTCCAAAATGAGTTCTCTTACCCTTGTGTAACTCATAGGCTGGTTGGCTTCCCTCAGACGAAAACCCACTTTTAGTCTGTGCTTAGAGCACGAAAACAAACTCCACCTCGCAGGACCTGAATAAAGATAGGTAGTAAATTAAACATATTCGGAACCAGGACAATAAACAGACCCGTGCTATAATAACAACGAGTCCGGCGCTACGATAATAAACGTCGTTTTACTAGATGGGAAAGAGTTCCATGCCTTCGCTGATATAAACTTAACATGGCCAAACTGGATTGAGAAAGTAATTGAAGCGAAGGAATCGCATATGCACAGCAGGCACATGGATACGTCCTCACGATCATAGATGGAAATAGAGTGTCATCGACACCCGATATGCAAGGTACACCCTAGCCTTCAAAATGTCAGATGTTTAATAGGATCTTTTCTACTAAATGGGCTTGGAAAGGGCTCTTTTGAGACCCTCAACAGTCGCCTTAACAGTATCAGATTTTGAGGGTCGGGCTTCATTACACCCAGCCAATCTATGAGCCCAGGATAACGCAGCGGATGCTTTGAGAATAGGGGCAGGAGACTGGTCTGAATGGATGACAGAACGAGGTAAGAGCCACGTCAAAGGGATTAGCAGGCAAAACTGACATACCATATTAGAAGCCCAAATTTCCATTTATTAAAAACCTGCCCGGAATAGAGAGTACCGTAGAAAAGGAGCCTTGATCTGGGGATGGACTGATGAACTGAAGGGAGCTCCGGCTGCAAAAATTTCTAACTCTTATGGCTGGATTTTCTGTGATTGCCCATATTCCATGCTGAATATAACCTGACATAAAGAGGATGATGTTATATCAGCAAAAAAATAGAACAAAGAATGATGCCATCAATATCTACCTGCTTGGCATGCACATCTTACAATTATATTGACCAAAAATCTAGCCCAACAGCTAAATCTTACTGCGATATTGCAAAGAAATCCTGATTACCACCTTGCTGAGGATAAATAACCCCAGGATAAAAAACTGGAATCTCCCAAACATCGACCACCGCTCTTATAGGATTACAACCATCTGGGAAGAGATAGGCAGTATGAGCAGAAAACAACATGGGAAATTAGGGTACCCACGACACCCATATTTTGCATATTGCAACGGTAACACGTGGTATGAGGGAGATCGGGGGACCACCCAGTTATTTTTGCACTCCCCATCTGAATGGAATGCATCTACAGTTCACCTACCCCAGGATTCAAGACCTTGAATAAAAACGCTTCCAATTTGCATTATAAAAGTCTAGCGAAACGATATAAAACAGCATGGGGGCCCAAGATCGTCAAAAAAAATTGAAAATAGATTAGAAATGCCCCCATCATCATTATCGCTAATTCTTATGATCTTGTCCGCTTTCTCATTGGCTGACCTAGGAACATTCCAATTTCCAATCGGATAATGAATCAAAAGTTTACAAATACTAAGAGCAATATCTTGAAGCGCTTTTGCTTCATGCTACCCTGTACAGCAATTTTTTCCACAGCCTGGTTATCCGTAAACCATTTGTCCTTGGTGGACACTTAAGGAATATGCGACTTAAGAACCAAAATCAAACCGAACTCAACTCTCGCCATGTAGAGCTTTTCTGGGACTCACTAATGTCCCCCTGGCCGTGAGCCACATTATCATTGGTATCTACGACACTCCCGCAAATCAGTATACTGGAATCTGAATAAACTATTTTTGAACATTCAGAAAGTGGGCCTACAGGGGCACTATTCAAATTGCTATATGACATCAAGAATTTAACCCTCATCTATAGCTGCGGGACTAGGAACCACAATCCAGCCCCAGATTTATAGTTTTCAATACACATGTGAAGAGCTGTGGTCATAAACCTGGCGATATTGCCCACCACATAAACTAGTTGAATATTCGTACGACAAATTCTGGCAAGAGTTATAGCCGACACAACCACAAGTGGAAGGTTGCAAGCATAAATGCCATATATACACTCTCTAATACTCTTAATACGCCTATCGGGACGGAAATAAGCCCGTATCCAGATCAGATCGTAGCCACAACTCAATTTACTTACTGGTGCCAACCAAACTTTTCTGAAATTAGGCACAATCCAAGATGCCAAGAGATCTGCCTTGATCTCTGCACTAACTCTAATAGCATCATCATTAGGAGTTAGAAAACCCAACCCATCCATCTAAAAATACACAAACGGCTTTCCTCCCCTCTCCAATTTCTTGACGAGGGGCCTAATGACTTTGGTAAATATAAATGGAGCTGAAGATAAGTCAAATGGAAGCTGGCGAAACCTGAAAAAAAGTGGGGGATGAGGCTGTTGAACACAACGAAAACCCAAAAAATATACGGTGTGTGAGCTGGCAGATTCAACATGATTGATAACGGGATCTTAAGCGTCAATTCAAATTTAAACATAGCACACCTTCCTATAAGATAACAAGGCTGTGCGGACATCTTCATATTTTACTGCACCATTATTAAATGTTGATTAAATAACATGAGATCCAAAATTAGTCTCTTATACATGGGCTGCACGAAACGAAAGGGGTTAACCAACACGAGGTTTAATAGCACACACTTCAACCGTACCTAACTGAACCAAACTCATGAATTGCTTGAGAACAAAATTCCGAAGGAGATAATGAGATTTAGATTTGTTATTCTTTGAACACATTACAGGGGGCAATGCATTTAAAGGGCACAAACATAACCAAGCACAATAGTGTTGATAATGAAATCAGGTTTGTGCTGGAAATTATAACGCCAAAATTGGATATGATTGCGTAAGCGACCAGCTACTTTGATTGGTCGCTCTGCCTTCAGATTCTGTCAGATTCAAAAAGTCATCAACTAGATCAACAAGGGGCCCCCTCCAGATCCAAACTACCACTGACCTTACTATTATGTAAATAGTGAATCTTTAGGCACTGACAATTACAGAATTAACACGTAACGCTATTGCTGCTGAAATGACTGTGGCTGGTGCTGGGGCTGAACGTTGCGGGCAGTTAGCTTTCCAGTGACTGAAAGACCAACCAAATGAGCAGTGCCACTGATCCTTCCATAGGTTGGAAAGGGAAGGATCGGGACATAGGTTGGCGACGAAAAGACTCAAGCCCACCATCAGCAGGGTGGTAGTCAGCGTGATGATCCCTCTTGACATTATTGGGGCTTGATTAGCAGCAGCCGACGCCATTCTTCTCTGCTTGATTCTTTCGTCAGCTCGGTTTTCAGCCCTGGTAATTTTGTTGTCATCATCGTCAACGCCAGCTCGTGGGCTTCAATTCTGTCAATGTCGACCAGCCGTAAGTGCTAGAATCGGCCAGTCGGATAGATTTTTGACGACTATCGATAAGGGCCAAAGCCTTTCTCTACGGTAGCCTCCACAACAGTTATGGTATCAGCCTTACTACGGGCTTCAGCAATAAGGTCTCTCACTTCCATGTAGAAAGCGAAAAACAAAAAACCCAATATAAAAACCAAAACAAAGAAACTGCGCCTGCTAGAAAAACCGACGTGCAAGTGAAAAGCCCCGGTACACCAACGCTCTTATGCACAATGGAATGCAAACAATACACAGTGGCAACCAAGCGTACGGAAGAAATCAAAATATGTTCTAATTCACACCTGGTCGTTCAACCGAACATATTTAAATTTCTTCCCTTAAACCCATGCAACTGAAAACACCAAAAGAAACACAAAAACACAAATTGCGTCGTCAAGTCTATTGCACTTGGTGACCAGAATAAACACAGGCAACCCAGTGAAGGTTTAGAAGGAGGGAGAATGACAAAACGAACGAAAACAAACAAACAGGACAGAAAGTAGAAACAAACAAAGACACCAATATAGTAATCATAAATATAAACTTAGCGACACTTGATGATTAACTCGAATGTCTCTGCATTGGCCTATCTCTCCACTGTCGTTGTGGACTTCTTTAAGCTTCTGCGTTAAGCGTCAAAGACGAGTTTTGTTGGAATCCTCAAGTTGCAGCGTTCGTTCGATCAAGTTTTCGCGTCAAACACCACCGCAAATTCTTGAAAAGGGTCTTCAAATCTTCCCTGGGGTGGACGATCCGTTGTCAGTCTCAACCGCTTGCATCTTAAGGGAATATAATCACTTATATTCACCAACATGAAAAGAAAAAACTATAAGTCCTGGAATAGTTTAATATGTATAGAAGTAGAGGAGGACAAAAGGAAAACCTGCGCCTGTGCTAGACCGACGTGAAGTGAAAGCCCGGACACCCACCGCTATATGCACAATGGAATGCAAATACAAACACAGTGCAACCAAGCGTACCGTGAAGACATCAAATATGTTCTAATTCACACCTGGTCGTCAAACCGAACATTTTACATTGGTGATTGACGTCGAGTGATAGTCAATAAACTGGCCCATACATGAACAAGATTCATTTTTGTAGGCAAACTATCAAAATAAAAGGAAAAGAGTATATAAACAGTACATTACATGATATACTCAAAAGCAAAGTAAAATGAAAAAACAAATTTTAAGATATTAACTAAAATAAATTCCATTCCAAACAAAGAATTTTGAAAATATTTCGGTATATTTTTTTTAAAAGTCAACTAACATATATCAAGCATTTAGAGGATTCTGACATCCGTTTGCATGTGTGTAAACATATTATACAAAAACCATCGAAAACAAATGCTTACAATTTCCGTATGCGTTAAAATTGCGGCTTTCATGTTAAGGTTCCGGACTAGAAACACATCAGTTTGCTTAGCCGTAAGTCTGGTTGGACCTCTCCAGTTATATTTGAAATAAAATTACGGGAGGCGGTTTGAATTACCAAAAATGCGGATATATACAGTTTGGTGGATATCCACATGTAGAAATGACTGGGAGCGGTGAATAATCCACTGGCAAGTTTGTGGAGATACACATGTTTTGTCGGGTGGATATCCGAATGTGGAAATGCACGGAAGACGGGTGAATATACCCAACATGCGGAAATACAGCGGATGGGTGAAATCTGCCAATGAAAAGGGGAAGAGGATATGTGTATTTCCACAAAATAGAGGATTGTGGCTATACCCATTTTTTCGGTGAATATCACACATGTGGAATTCACGGGGAGCGTTGAATTAAAACTCAATAAAAATGATTTATTGTGCTTTGGTTGAGGATATGAGAATATTTTTTTCGAATGCAAGGCTATTTTAATTTTCAACTTTGTAATTTTTTAACTTTTTTCACAACATTGTCGCTTATTTATGAAAGAGCCAATAGTAGCCTAGTTAGTTGGAAACTCATTTGATATGACAGGGTACAGCGTTGAAACGTGAGCACGATGAGGTTGATTGACATTTGTCATGGTTCGCCATTGTATGAAAGAGCGAAATATGTTTTGTCTTGCATGACGAGTCAGTAATCGTGTTGTTAGTTGGGTTCTTTTGACAATTCATGCTAGTGCGGTTAAGAAATACCTATATTGAGCCTGTCATTGAATTGAGTTTAATTCGATTTGATGGTGTTAATCACGAATGTTCCATCTACGATAATGTTAACAGTGTGGCTTGAATTGGCCAACATGAACTACTTTTAGAAAAACAAGCCAATATGCGGGATACACATTTTTCGGTGAATATCACATGTGGCAATGAACGGGGAGCGGTGACTATACCAACGTGCGGAGAGACATTTTTCGGTGATCTCCACATGTGGAATTCATCGAGGACTCGGTTGACTATACAACGGAGGAGATACACATTTTTCTGTTGAATATCCACATATGGAATTTTGACGAGGATCGGTTAATATACAAACGTGCGGAGATGCACAATTTTTGGTGAAATTCCACATTGACCAGCACAATAAGTACTTTGTTTCTATAAATTCACTGCCCATTTTGTATCAACTAGACTAGTTTACTTACATTCAAAACTTTACCGTTCTGTGAAAAACAGAACTAAGGATTTTAAGCGTCTGGAAGATGTCATTCCGGGGTTTCAGCCATAGGAACGTAGGATCCAACTGTTATGAGTAAACAAAGCATAAATAACATAATTTCTTCTTGACGAATACGGTGTTGTGTTACGCTAGCCATTCCTTACAGGGGTCTTTGCGCAACATAATTTCAATTCAAACAGTGTAAAAAATTCAAATAGTTAAAAAATCTAAAAAATCAAAAATTTTGTTTAATTTGAAAAAATCGCTGATAATGGCTTAGATATGAGATTGTAATCTTTTCCACACCATTGCGCTTATTTGAAGAGCGCCAAATTGTAGTAGCAATAATATAGTTGGACAATATTGTGAAGGACAGGTCAAATCATGAAAAGTAAGCACGATGAGTTTGACTGACATTGTCATGGTCCGCATGTGGTATGAAGATCAGCGAAATCTGTTTGTCTGGCATTGACGGAGTCAGTAATCTTTTTGTTATGGGAACTGAGTGGGTTCTTGTGATCAATAATGCAATTAAGCGAGATGCTAGTGTGGGTTAAGAAAAGACCTATATTGGTCCTGTCATTTAATTGAGTTTAATTAAATGAAGTTCGATGACTGGTGTTAATCATAATGTTCCATTTACGATTAATTTAACAGTGCTGGCTTTGATTGGCCAACATGAACTACTTTTAGAAAACAAATCCAATCTGCGGAGAGAACATTTTTCGGTGATACCAACATTGTGGAAAAGAAAGGGGATCGGTGAATATTACCACCGTGCGGAGATACACATTTTTCGGTGAATCCACATGTGGGAAATTCACGAGGATCGGTGGATATACCAACGTGCGGAGGAAATTAACATTTTCGGTGAATATCCACAGGTGGAAATACACATTTTTCGGTGAATATCCAATGCGGAAATACAAGCGGATCCGGTGTTGAATTTACCAACAGGACGGAGATCCACCATTTTTCGGTGATCCCACATGGAGGAATAAAAGCGGACGGGGTCTTTCCACATGTGGGAAATTTCAAGCGATTGGGGAATTTGCCACATGGTGGAAATACACCAAATCGTGCTCATTTTAACCTGTTTGTCCTCCCCACTATAGGATCTACATGGTCTATAGTTGGTCAACAAAAACTTGACCCTCAAAACTGTTAAAGAGCTGTCACCAAAGAGGTTAAAATGCATTAATTTTTCTGTTTAAGTATACCCGAATAAATACTTTGCACACAGTTTTAACAAAATTTGTGCATTGGTATTTTTTTTTTTACCCAGAATGACTTGGAAGCAATGTTAGGGATGTAGATGTGTGACTAAAGGTCGGAACCTAAACAACCGTACTTTTTTTAATCCTTACATGGAAAAAAACCTAATTGGTGTACATTTAAACACAATGACTTGATCTTAATTTACCCCTATTTTAACAGTTTCCCGACCCACATTTTCCAGAGGGGATCCAAAACTTCTAATTCGTCAACCTTCAAACTATAGAAAAAACATCTTCAAACCCTCTTCCCCTCTTCCCCAACTTTGAAAATGGGATCTCCTCTTATGAACCTAGCTATATAAAGGAACGTCCACATCACTTCTTTCTGCCGTTTAAAAAACCGATATCTTCGATGCAATCCACAACAGCAAGGCGGGGTCGGTGTATCTTTCTGGATCTCTCTGCAGCTTTTAATTTATCGATTGATTATACCATTCTTTCTCTAGCATTTCAACATTCAAGGGTACTGCCTTATCTCGGATTCGATCATACCTGCCCTAACCGTTCATGTCCGAGTGTGCATCCGGGGACGATATTTCTAATAAATACATTATCTTCTTTTTGGTCTTCTCAAGGGTTCGATTCTTGGCACTCTTTTTTCATAATGTATACATTATTGTATCGCCTCAATTATTCGGAAGCACAATATTACTTACCACGTTCATTCGGATGATGTGCAGATTTATTTAACGTCTGATCCTAAGATTAATAGTGATACCAAACTGCTGTTGTACATGTTTCCTTTACATTGATAAATCCATGAGTGGAGGCGCTGTAAAAATACAAACTCAAACTAAATAACGGTGTGCTCGAAATGCAACTTTAGTCATTGAATCTGACTTGAACACTTACCGAGAACATTTGGAACATCATCTATTGTTGTACTGAAATTATGTTTTGGCACCTATAAAATCTTTTACATTTACCAATGTTACTGTTTTACACTCACTCGCAAATGTACTTTTTTTCTGTAGACATTCTTGTGGTGCTATTGTTTGTAACCAAGAAATAGTACATTTCCAGTATAATGTCTAGATCGAGTACATTTCGAGTATTGTTTATATCGAGTGCATTTTCTGAATATCTGTTCTCAGAGCTAGAAACGTACTTTTGATGAGGAGAAAATCTGAAACAAAAAGCTAGTACTTTCGAGTACATTTCAAGTACACTGTTTGGGTCCAGTGCGTTTCGCGTAGTGTTATGATCAACTGCATCTGCTCGATTGTACTTTTTCTGTAGATAGTACCGCAAAGCAAATTCGAAACGGGACAGTTACTTATGTTTCTCTTGGCACCCCTTAGATGCACATTTGGAACAGGGAACTAGTACATTACGTAGCGTGCTCGAAATATACCTTTTAACTAGACAATCTGGAGATAAAACAGCATAATACTTTCCGAGTACATTTTCGGTACTCAGTGGCGTTACCCAGGAATCGGCAAAGCGGGGGCGAGAAGCAGAGTTAACTTACTGCGTGTTAGCAACCAACATGTTATACCGGTTCTCATAAGTCCTTTACCCAAGTAAGCTTATTATACTTGAAAAAATCAGGGATTATGTAATCTACCACTGACCTCTACGTAATAATAAGGATGATAACAAGACCGTTCATGGTGGTTTTGATAAGGTCTGGTGAGGCTTGTTTAGACTCCTACTAGCGGCGGCCATACCTTATCACCAACTCACACTCCATTTTATTTTTCATAACGGTGTTGTTTTTTTGAATTCTTTATCTTACATATAGTAGTGACAAGAGCGAAAATCGACTTTATATAATTATTGAGTAAAATTGAGAATATATTTCGGGTTTTTTTAATATCTTGAAGCAGCGTTACGTTTTTCTTAATTAAAAAAAACACCAATTGTGCTGTTTGTTCACTTGTGCAGGAGACTAACACCAAGGCCTAGTTTGATAATAGTGTAGCGGGACGCCGGTTCCGCGACCTCCGTCTAAGGACCGTTTGGCCTGGGTAAGTTATAGGGGACAGACCCTATGCTTCATCCGGTGAAAACGACACACGTACTCGGTCATGTATATAGCTCATCCAATCTAGTTTATTTCAACTACGTCACATACATTTGACAGCTTGGTACTTTACAGATGATTGGTAGGGTACCTGTTTTGGTGGTACAGGGTCCTCTAATGGACGAAAACGAATGTAAATTCATGCTGAAATGGCAAGGATCGATCACGCGTGGGCGATGCTCTGATTGGCTATAATATATCGGCCCATCTACATGGTCGTGTTCTTCTCATAAATATTCATACTGTGCGCGGCAACGGTTCATGTAATTGGAATACTACTTAACTAATTTTACTAACTTGTGGATATTTATTTTTATAACTTAGCACAATTTTCCCTCATCCCGTTCACAGGCCCCCTCCCCAGATTGTGCCGTCCGGCACATGGACGTAATAGCTAAAACGGGATTGAAACTATGTGCCGGCATTACTCATTACACTATTCTTAACTACCCCCCTACCTAATCTAAACGACTTCGAAACACTCTTCCTATTGTAGCAACCACCCGTCTAGTGTGTCCCTCGCTCCATTCAGGTGTTGTCATCGCTCGCTCTTGTCAGGTGTTTTGTCATCGCCATATCCCCAGTCAGGTGTTTTTGTCATCGCATCGCTCCAGTCAGGTGTTGTCCTCTCGCTGATCTGGTGTGGATCTCATCGTCACTGTCATCTTTGCGACTACCTTTTTTCGGCCCCGCCGCACGCCCCGTGTACAGCCTCTTCACCGTCCCGTCCTTCTTTAGAAGGCTATTATACACGCGTCGTGTACTGAATAGTGAACAGAAAATGAAAGCTGTGCCGATACAACACCAGTCTAGATTTCTACCGGCAACTTCGTGACTTCTTTAAATCAGGGCTGAGGCATCATCCGTCCTTATCCATCAGCTCTCTTGTCTGTTGCCACCCCTTTTTCGGCCCACCTCATCCTCGGAGCCGCACGCTTTAACCTTCAGGCACCTCTTAATTCACGGTCACTGTAGCTGACACTTTGCCAGCAGATAGTTACACAGCTTTGGAGGATATCCACCTAGTGGACATCCCCTTTATTACCCCAAGGCTTTCCCACAACATCTGACCCATCAACAAAGTCTCCCAACTATCACTAGCGTTCGGAACCTTCATATAGCAAGCCAACTCCCTAAGACCAACTGAGCACTCCGTGGATGGCTTGTAACCAGAACCAGTAAGCTGTGGTTTGCTCAGGGCGCTCTCGTCCAGCCGTAAAAATCCAACCGCGGGTATGGCATTCACCCGTCACCCTGTCTGACCGTCTATTCTACGTCGTCCATCTGGCCGTTCATCATACGTCGTCCCTGCGCGCGTCTGAGGTCACCAGGGCCGTCTGGCCATCCATACGTCATCATCCGTGTTTGGCTAGGGGTCAACAGGCCCGTCTGGCATCCATACGTCCAGTGCTTGTCTGGTAGGGGTCAGCAGATCGTCTGGCCAGCCATGCGTCATCATGCCCTTCTAGCTAGGTCACCAGGCCCGTCCGGCCATCCATGCGTCACCATGCCGTTCTGGCTAGGTCACCAGGCCCGTCCGGCCATCCATACGTCATCATGCCTGTCTGGCTAGGTCAACAGACCCGTCTGCCACCCATGCGTCCAATTAATGCCTGTCTTGGTATTCATATGTCGCCTACCTCCATTCAAGCGGTTTCTAAAACTACAGAAAACGTTCATCGAAAAAAAAAATATTAATTTGTGATGAGTGTCAGTTCAGGTACCCCTATGAACCCCCCCTCCCCTCATTTTACCCTGGTCCAATCTCTTACTATACTATACACTATCGGAACCTAAAGGGCTTACGCCGCTTGCGCTTCGGGTTCATTCTACGCTGTGCCCATCTGGACTCCCCCTGATCGGCCTCCGCTTTCCCTGGTGCGTACTTTTGTGTACGACTGGATCGAAGCGTACGCTCTTCCTAACTCTCCCTTCGGGCTTCGGCACGGCCACTTCAGCCTCTGCTTCATTACTAACGTCTCTTAAACCTTCTAGCTGCTCAATCTCGTTTGTTGTTAAATCTTAACCTGTGACCAACTCGTCCTGCCTACTCGCCTCTACATCGCCAATCCGCTCTGGTCTACTCCTGACCCCTTCTTTATTTGCAAGCGGCTCGTCGATCGCAAGACAACTCGACCATGACTAAGTCGCCCTCACTTATCGCAGGAGCCCAGTCCTCGCCAGGTGTACCTTCTTCTGTGTCACGTCATTTTGTCTTCCATTCCCGCTGCAGCTGCTACTCCCAGGGTCTCTGATAATTAGGCCTCTCTACTCCGTTTACAGCAGGTCCAAACTTCACCTTATACTGCCGGCACATGGTAGTTCCATCTCACCAACTATGGTCCGTCCCATAGAGCTTTACCTATCCGCAGGACTATCTAGGCTTACTGAGGACAGACTTCTTGATCCGGAAGACCAATCTGAGGGGCGCGGGTACCACCAGATATGGGCCCTCCCACGGTAGGGCTAAACTCCTGGAAAGTCGCAACTTCGCGTTGGTTATAAAAACCAGACGAAATGACCTGCCCTAAAACACCGCGTCAATGCACCAAACGGTCGTAGTTCAGTTTCTGTCTCTTCACTGACTCCAAAGGTGCCTTGCCCTCGCATGAATTCCCCTAATACGTTCTCTCAACTCCTCCGCATAGTCTGTTTCGAATTCTCCTTCATCTGGTATCGCACCCAACCAACAAGTCGACGGGGACACTTACTTCTCGCCCCAACATCATCATATTGGGGCTTCAACCGGTCGACTCTTGAACACTTGAACGATAAGCGAAGCCCACATATGAGAGATACTGGTCCCAGTCCTTTTGATTCTTCTGGGAACGGTTGAATCTGAGTGATTAACAGCATGGCATTGTCCGGTTGTAACGTCGAACAAGGGCCATCCGACCTGGGGTTGTACGGGTCGTACGGGTCTCTTTCAACCCCAATATCAAACACATTCCTGGAACACCTTCCGACTCGAAGTTTTCGGCCCTGTCGGGAATGGAGGTCTTTGGAACTACAAACATACAGACGGGAACGCTCCACCAACTTCGCTGCAAACGACTCGGCACACTGATCTCTTATGGCAATGCTTCCATCCACCGGGTCCAGTAATCTCCCTCAAACTAAGATATATGCATTCCCATTATCCGTTCGCGGTAAGAGGCCCAACAAATCAATGCTACCCGTTCCAGAGGAGCTCCTCCTTACTTTTGTACTGTTGGAAGTGGGGCTCGTGTCGTTTTGGCGGCACATTCCTCCTCGCGCAGCATACACACATGCGTAGATAGACCTCACGCGGCACTCATCCCCAACATAGTACTTTTCTCGAAACTTTGGTAGGGTCTTGTTCCGACCAGGTGCGCTCCTACCTTCGATGCATTTCAGTTCATCTAGCACTCGCTTTCGCATTGTCCTTGGTAGCCACGCCCAGCCACTTAATGTCTTACCCATCTCCACTCCCCACTCTTCACCAGGATGCCTACCTTTTACTGCCAATATGTCCCATGGCCCCAATAAGTCTTCAATCCAGACGACAAGGCAGATAATCTTTCCACGGTGGGTTACCCTCGCCAGGCCTCCTTTCGGCCTCAGGACAGAGCCATTGTCTCATTCCGCCAACGCGCCTCACGTATCATCCTCTTAGTGTGATCTCACGGGTCTATAGTCACATTATGAAACTTCCACCACTAACGGGTCATGGTTGCTTCCGCTCCGGTTGGTCGATCAGTGTGCCGACTGACGAGGCCCCCGCCGCAGAATGATGCTTCGGCCATAATTCCACTTCAGACTCCACGACACTTCCAACCAAGGACCTTCTAATAACTTCCCCTGTCCCATCACTTCCAGCCGTTCGGTTTGGCACCCGATTATAACCACGTCATCTGGATTCCTTAATTCTATCCTTGCTCGCCTATCTCGGCGTTTTTGGGTATTATTCTTAGCCTCCATCGCCCCACTGTATACAGGGTTTCTGACAGCCCGTCTGCGTTTAGAAGGACGTCTTCCGGTCTGTACTCCAAATCGATGTTGAAAATGGAAGAACCTTCAAGCCAACTCGCAAGCTGACCCTCGGGGGGTTTTTAAGTGCACAACCACCATTAGCGACCCGGTGTCGTCCTCACTTTTTCACACTGCTTCATCCAAGGTAATGACGATACTTGTTTGAGGAATACAACCACCGCAAGAAGCTCTCTTCTTCGTCACCAGTAGTTCATCTGGCCGGGACAATGACTGCTGCCATAAGCGATAACCCTCTCCTCGCCATCCTGCTCCTGTGACAGTAAGCCCCCTATTGCAAATTTGATGGCCGTCAGTGTCCAGGTGAATTGGCCCTCTGGGCCGGGGTTAAGCCAAAATTGGAACACTGATCAGCAACTCTTTTAACGTGTTGAACGCATCGTCACATACGATCGTCCATTCAAACCACCCAACTTCTTCCTGTCCGCGATGGAGAGGTGCCAGAGATACAGCAAATACCACGGATATAAACCGACGATAGTACGACGCCAGTCCCAGAACTACGCACCTGCGTGGGCCCGTCTTTGGCGTCGGCCAATCCCGAACTGCTTCTATCTTGGACGGATCAGTATGAATACCCCTTTCAGATACTATTCGTGACCCAATACGTCACCTCCTTTGAAAATAGGTGACAATTGAGGGGCTTGAGTTTCAACCCGGCTCTTCGGAACCTATGCAAAACCTCCTCTAACAGATCTAAGGACTCCGACACGGTGATACCGAACACAATACGTCGTCTTCTAAATAAACAAGGAGCGTCCCCCATCTCAATCCAGCCAACACTCTATCCCATGCAATCTTTCAACGTTGAGGGAGCATTGCAAAGTAGGACATTCCAAGCACATAACAGTCCGCTTGTGTGGAGAAGGCAGATTTAGCTTTAGCGTCCGTGTCCATTCTCAACCTGCCAGTAGCCCGAGGCCAAATCCAAGAGTTGTAAGTAACTTGCGCCCCCAAGAGCATCCAACAAATCATCGATTCGCGGCAAGGATACGCGTCCTTCACTGTGACCTCATTCAACCTTCGATAGTCCAGGACACAAAGGCGATTAGAGCCATCCTTCTTCTGCTACCTACACCACTGGGCTAGACCAAGCATATCTGAGGCTGTATTAGCCCTTTCGCCAACAACTCGTTCACTTGTCGCTCAACCTCTTCATGCTGCTGCGGGGATGACCTCCTCACTGGCTGCCGAATAGGACGGGCACTCCCAGGATCATAGGGCTTCACTTCGTCGTCCTACCAATATCCAACTCCCCGCTAGAGAACACATCTGAAGTCGCTAATAACTCCGCCAATTTTTCTCTCTCCCTTCTCCCAAGTGGGTGGTACTCTGCTCTACAGCTCGCGAAGGTAGTCTGGTACCTCCATTTCCTTCTAGAACTTCAAACTGACGGGTTTCATACAACATCCTCTCTGCCACTACGTTACCGTAGCCAACAAAGTGGTACCTAATTTAACTTCGCGAGGGAAATCTCCGACGTTAGTCAGCGTAATGGGGACAACCCTCTTAGCTTGCACAACACTTCGTGCTACCAACAATCCACTCTCACCAAAGGGCCTGCAGCCAGCGGCTCAATCAGACACAGTTGCGACCCTTCCGTTAGACCTGATACCACTGCCGACAAACCCACCTCATGTCCCGCTGGCACGGTAGTATCTCGACGGCAACCGCCTTAAAATGGAAAGCTCCCTTCTAGCGGACTGACCATTGACTGTACCACCACCTATGTTTAGCTGGAGTCGGCCTAAGTCCCGCGTCGCCCCGGACCTCAGTAGAAAATCCATCGCCAACATTCCATGTTTACACCTCTGAACAATACCCCTTTCAGGTACTGGCACACCATTCCCTTACCTATTTCCATCGGAGCTACCCCCACAGCCTTAAATCACCTTTCCCATCGACTTGTAGCAGTTGTACTAGCTGATTTTCAGTTTGGTCGTTTCTCGACGGAATAAGGTGGTATTGTTTATATCAGATGGTAGCAGCGGAACCAGTATCCAAAAGAAGCAACATTTCCTACCCCTGGCGATGGATGGATGGACATAAAAATCTGTCAGCTTCGAGCTCATAATGTCACCGGCCTCCACACCACTCACGTCTTCAGTTGATCACAGGCAGCAGTCTCCATTCTTTACCACACTTACTCGAGTAAAAGTCGTTTAATCCCCCTTCGCGTCACCGTCTCTCTCCACCTCGACTGTATTACTAACCACCCCTTTGTTTGTTTTACTTTAATGGTTTCCATTCAAAATCCCCAACTTTATCAAATTTGTGATTCTCCCGCCCCCGACAACCATTCTACCTCTCTAACTCTCTCATCCAGTGTTGAGGCCTCCCTGCACCGTCGGCTCTCCCATGGCCCTTTGGGTCGGCCGCTCCCTTCCCCAATACTTCGGGCATTGATTAGCAAAATGCCCCTCCTGTGGCATCTAAAAGCACACAAAAACTCTCTGCTGGTGCAGTTACGCCCTAGGTGTCCTGGTTTCCCGCAACGTAACACAATGAGGCCTTCCACCTCACAGAGGCCATTCGCATCCTACAGTTACATGCTCGGGCGAGATGTCCATTTTTCTGACAAAGGGTACACGCCTATACTCTCGGCGGAGATGGCGGGTGCTCAGCGGGTAAGTTGCTTTGCGTCCTTGCGGACACCTACTCTGCGTTGGCCTGGTAACCCCGGGGGGTAACATAGGCTGCTCCGGTCTTTGATACAATTGCCCCCTTCTTGTTATTGTGCGCTAACCTGTTACACGTAAGCGCCCATCGAGCATCAATCATAGCCTCCCGTTGGGCACATTTATGTCCGACTGGGCGCGGCTTCCACCCTTATAGGCTACACAGTCTTACCCCGCCCTTGGATTTTCACTACGGAGAATGACTCTAAACGCCCTTGAGCCTCTCGAATGCCTCCTTCTAGGCGTCTGGCCTAGGCTTTGATAAAGATCTGCGGATAAACTGGGGCAGCCTATATCATCATTATAAAGTATGCTCGTGCCCAACCTTGTCTTCCCTTTCTTTTCAGGTTCCTGGGAAGCCAGGGCCGTTATCTCTTGATGTCCATCACAAGACTCTGAAGACTCTCTCCTTGGTTTTGCTCTCTTCGTTGCAGCTCCTGAACGTAATTCTCGGCACACTCCCGTGGTCCAAATTCCTTTGTCATTCCACCTCCATCAATCCCTTGTATGTCATTTCTTAGGCAACATCATTAATAGTAAGGGCGATAGGGCATCCCCTGACAAGAGGTAAATAACATGATATGTCGACTCCTCGTCAGTCCACCTTATTATCTCTCGAAAGCTTCAAAATGCACACGGAAGCCTCCAGGGGGTTTTCCCATCGGATTTCAAAGCCTTCCTCTCCTTCTTAGGCGTGGAGCCATTCTCTCTCGAATTCCTCGGCGCTTCTCACCCTCTTCTACGCTTTCAATGGAGGTGGCTCGCTGAATTCAATTTACCATCAATCCCCCGTTCTGAGGCCATAACTAAGTGATGACCCTCACGCTGACCATCCCTAGCCCTTTTCTCCCCCCTAAAGTAGGGTGGTACATACCTCGCGGTAGCGGTAGCGATGTGTGCCAAGCGACGCTCGGCCCGGGCCGACAACACTATCCCTCATTCCATCGTGAAGTAGGCCCCAAGTCTTTCCCCGCATCCATCATGCGGCAACGCTCCTCGGCTCTCCGGTGACCCAGCTCCAAGGCGTGGTAAAGATGGCCGAACCTCACTCTTCTCGACTTTGCAAATACTTCCTTAATGCAGCTTGGCGCCCCCCTGTCCCACTCTCCACTGCTGGTAGTGATATATCTCCTCATCACCTCCATAAGCCCTCAATCGCTAATGTGGAACATGCTTTTTCACCGCCCCTCCGGCTTCAAGGGCTCTGCCTCACTTCTTCCTAATAATCGTGACGACCTCCCTCGCGGCTAGCTCCGCTCGCCTCTGCGTTCCTCCTTTCTCCTTTATCAACCGTGCTCTTGAATATGCGATCTCTCTCGTTTGATCACACGACGCTGAGCATCTCTTTTGCTCCTACCCGTTCCCTCTTGTGTAGCCGCCATCTTCCCTCGATTTACCCCTTTCCATTTCTCATTCTCTCGTGGTCCAACTCAACACTTACCGACACCCCTGGGTACCTTTGAGACCTCCTTGGCCAATCCGAGTTAGTTTAGTTTTGAGGCCCACACCCAAGGCAAACGTCAACCCTACACTTAAATCACACTTTTTTGTTTTTTTGTTGTTTTTTTGCTTGTGGTTTTTTGTACTTTACTAGGGTCTGGGGCCGTTCTGTGCTCTTCCACTCTGATGACGGCCTTGCCCTTCACGGTTCGCTAACCCGTCGCTATCTTTTCCACAGCAGGAGCCCGAGCAGAGATCAGCCTTCTCATCATTCTAAAACTGTTCGCCTTCTCTAGTTTCCTCCCTTTTGCCTGACTTTAGATTAGTCCCTGCTCCACCTTGCAACAAGTATCCCAGCCATTTCTTGAGGATTCCTCTCAGGCGGCTCCTTTCTTTCTTCTAATACTCTAGGTGACGCGCTCATATTCTTTTTCGCGCTCTCGATCCTCCTGTACCTTGCCTATCCTTCCTCTAGTTGGACGTTTCAGGCGTGCCATCCACCGGAGGAACGTTCCATCTCCCATCCCACGTCTCATCATCTCCGCACGCATTGGTTCGCTTTAGCTTGAGCTTGCCCCTCGTCCCAATCTTTTGGGTTTGCGTTCATTTCCAGTATTAGCTTTAGCCCCATTGGCCCCTTGCCATCTTCGATCTCTTTCCTCCCACTGTCGCTCAAGTTCCTCCAGCTTCCCTTCTCCTCGGAGCCGTTATTCCCCTTCCCTCGAACATCAGCTTCACTCTCTCTCCGCAGTTGTCCCTCCGTCGGCTCTCTCTCATCGGCCCTTTCTCTACGGGTGTGTATTCTTGGGTCTAACCAACGACGTTGGCTCTCCCCAGCACATCCTGCTCAGTCCTTGCCCCGCCTCTGGTAGTCGAAACTATTCGCGGTCCTTGGAAATCAGTCCAGTACTCATCCGTGATACCTGTTTCAGAATTCCACTTCAACGTAACTCTCCGCCGTGTAAGTCTCATCCTCCGACCTGCCCGCGGATATGCTCGATGTCCTCCTCAACTCTACCTCCATCACACTATGCTCCTTGAGTAGTCATCTCTCATCTCTTTCGCTTTCCTTTTTTCACTCTACCAACAATGTTTCTCCTCCTATGTCCCAATCACTATCTCTGGATATCTCAAGATCGTCCTCTCTCTCCAACTCATGTCGTCACTGGTCACCATTCGGATCACCTCTTCCGCCATTGTAATCGTCTCTCCACCAAATAAACAAGTGTCGACTCCACAATTAAGAATCCACCACTTCTGGACACCCAATTTGTTAGCGGGACGGCCGGTTCGCGACTCCGTCTAAGACCGTTTGCTCTGGGTAAGTTATAGGGGACAGAACCCCTATGCTTCTTCCGGTGAAAACGACACACGTACGCGGTCATGTATTAGCTCACAATTCTAGATTCTAGCAAACTAGTCACATACAGTTGACAGCTTGGTAATGTTACAGGATGAGTGGTTAGGGTACCTGTGGTGGACAGGGTCCTAATGGACGAGACGATGGGGAAATTAATGCTGAAATGGCAAGGATCGATCACGCGACGATCACGCTCTGATGGCTATAATATATCGGCCCATCTACAGGTCGTGTTACTTCTCATGAATAATTATATGTGAGAGGCCGGTTTAATGAATGTAAATTATACTACTAATTTTACTACTTGTCATAATAGTATTATTATACAAACTTAGCACAATTTCTCAATCCCGGTTCAATAGGTTTACTCTTTGGAGAGATAATCTTATTGAGAGGCAAAGCCTGATCTGATTTAGAATGTCCCATCTAGCTCATATTTGAGAGAGAGATTATCCTATGGACTGGTTAAGCCGTTTGGTGTCTTCTCAATGGTTATTTAGTAGGGAGGTTTGGATATTTGTAGGTTCACTGCAAATCACCCGTTCCACGTATTATCTGGACCCGGATTCTGACAACACGAATAGAGATCTTGATACACCACGAGTTATCCGCGGTGCACGACCGAATGCCTATGTCACGCAGGTTAGTGCTTAATAAGTTTTAGCTAAGACGGTATCCTATTTTAGGCAATTCTTAAATAGGCCTATTACTAGCACTCGATTGCGCATAAAGAAAACAAAGGCAGAAATTCCCTTCTCTTTTTATACGTTTCTCCTCAATTTTATTTTTACATCCCGTATTCAGTGATCAGCTAACGGGTAGCAATTGTTACCACTTTTAAAGTAAAAGCAACATTTTGAAATTGTCTTTTTTGAGATTTTTCCATGACTTTGAATCACTATCTTGGCTGATTCGTTGTCGACGTACATGTATTACAGGCTTTAGCTCCAGCAGATGGTACTCCTACAATCACAATAAGCTTTTTTTTATCGAGTCCCTTTTCTTTCCTCGTTGTATCGTTGTTTATTTCAACAATAAAGGGACAAAATGTTTTCGATTGTACCTTTGAAATAGTGAAGAAGAATTTGCATACTTACAATCACTATGTTGGCGAATCGTAAGCGACAGATAAACTAACAAGTAGTGGTAACATTCTAATGTTCACAATTAACTTTTATATTGAGAATCTATTTATTTCTTTCATTATGTGCACCTGAGCCGAGGTGTTTTAATTTTCCTTTGTTCATTTGCCTTTATTGTTTTAACCATTAACATTCATCAGAACGTTATTTTTCCGGAAGGAGGTGTCCTAGACCCACTTCGGAAAAAATACTGTGTGATTAATATTCATATGTTTAAATAACGGCTCTGACCGCTTTGTATAACTATAATGGACAGTTGAGCAAAAGAAGCACATGGATAATGATGAAAAGGAAAAGGGCTAGACGTATATACATGGATAGGGGGCTGCCGCCCTTTGATAGTCGCCGATTGCAACACAGGAAGATGCATGTTGTCCCTTCTTTATTCGGTTTCGCACTCTATTGTCAAATGTTAAAGGAATTTTTGTATAACAATAAACATCTGTGTGGAATAGTGCACCAGCAGGTTGATGCATTATTCCCGCCATATTGAGAAGGGCAAAAAACGTTTTTTTTAATCGCGATTCATACCGCTTCCATGTGTAGAGGTTCATTGACTCTAGCCCACTTGATATATAATGATTTTCGACTTTATAGAGTTCTGAGAATTCTCCTTGTCAATAACACGCCAGTTGCCGCGCCCCCACTCTGACGATCCTGGGTACGCCACTGAGCACATTGCACTCTTGACGCTCCGTAGATGCACATATGTACAGGAAACATCAGTGTAACACCATCTACTTGAAATTTACTCAAAATATCTAGATGAGTGTTCCAAATCTGCACCTGAAGAATTAGTTCTACACCTAAGAATTAGTCTAACTAGTACACTTCTGAGCCATTGCTTCCTGAGCAGTCATATGGATCCCCTACTTAGCGATCCACCAGATCCCCATGACTAGAGTTCCTTTTCCATCACCTGCCGCGCATCTGGAATACTATAATTAAGGTCCCCTGGCCCGATGCGCTAATAGCCTCGTCCCCAAATCCCTATTTTACCGGAAGTGGTCAACATTTTGGTATCAGAAGAAAGCTACTATTTTTCTAATTTACCCTGTGAAATCTTAGGGCCAAAGGATGTATGGTTTGGAAGCAATGAGCGAAATGTACTCCAATTTGGTAGACCAATATTATTTTACACAGTAACTCTATGGGGCTTACGAAATCACGTTTTCGGCTCTCACATGAAAACGCATTGAAATATCGGCGCGAAACTTCACAGTTTTTTGGGGGTTTTTGGGGTTGAAGGCCAATCTATTCAAATGAAAACTTCATTTCCTTTCAATTCGGGCCATCCCCCTTTAAGATAAATCCCGCATCTGCAGTAGAATGCCTGCGCAAAACGAAGGTTCATCACTCCCTAGTGACTTGTCGTTATTAGCCATGATTGCTTTTGACATAAAAACTGTGAGATGCATGTGATTTACGAGCTATTTGATGTCCAGATTAATTAGGAAAAGAAGCATAAGTTTCTCAGCCATATTGAACTGTATATAGTGTATAAACCGGTAATCGTCTTTGAGCATCATGTTTATTTTGGAATAAAAGAATCGCGTTTTGCAATTCTGAGTATACATTTTTGAGACAGACGAACTTGTGGGTTGCATTTTGTCTTCTTGACATTTATTTTGTCACTTGTTGCAGTTGGTGTTTATCAAGAGAGACATACAGATCCTTGCCCACCGAAGGAATATTTTGGCACGAAAGATTAGTTTATACTTCCACTGCATCTGTGTTGCATTGAGTTGTGCCGATATATCGATCAATATATGCCGCACTCAACGCATGTGCAGTAAGTCATTTACATTGAATGCAGTATTGCAACCCACTATCAGTGGCTCTGAGTGGCTCTTCAGGCACTGTGTCACCTGAGACCCATTTCAAAATCACTTGGGAACTCACCCCAAGCATGCGCAAATGCAGTGAATCATACGTCCATTCCATACTTCACTTCCTGTCATTTGCGTTGAGGTGAGTTGCGTTGGGTAGGGTCGTGCCTCCGGAAGTCTGGAATAGGACCCATAGCTATACTCGCGATGCAAATTTTGGGCCAATATAACCGACATTGCATTTTCCCTCAAATTTGGCCATTTTAACAATTTTGGAAATTTGGCTTCAGATTGAGGAAATTTAACTAATTTCCAACCATTTTGAAAAAGCGATTCGTTGCTATACCAAAATTGGCATAAAAGGGGCAATTGATATACAGAAGTCTGTAATGGTCATTTGGGTTGATTCCCCCACCCCCACCCCCACCCCCAAAACTACTGCATTGCGGTACAGCACTAAGTTAAATCATTTTAACTAGTTGTGTTGAATGGGCAGAAAGTCATCGGAAACAAGTCGGCACCTCAATGCACATCAGCGAGGTATGAACGGACTTTAACGAGCCTTCAGGTTCGTTTTGAACTGCGCGACAATTAATGTTATCTTCAAAGCATCCAAAGAAGAGACTTTCTCAGAGGACATACGTCAGGTGAGTGTTTCCGTAACTTTGTCCACTCTGAACACTTTTTTCTGACACACTTACATTCGGAACCTTAACGGTATAAACATGTGCTTTATGTCAGATGGTCAGGTAACCGGAACCTCCCTACTTGAAGTAGGCCTACACATTACATGTAACTTGAAAGGTACTGAGAAGACCTATCATTTTTGAATCTTCTCTATATAAGCGTGTCATCATTGAACTTCCTCATCATTGAACGTGGACATTTAATTTCACCAACAAGAGACACCTCACAAAAGGTGAAAACCTTAAACCAGTTATACAATATTTGATTTCTGTTTTATTTACACATTGTACCTCCATACTCTGTAACCATGTTTACAGGGATTTGACTTTTCTGATTGATGTCACCAATTGGATCATAACGTATGCAGCACACTTATGCTAATGGAAGCGGTATTATTACACCATGAATCCATTTATTTTCTTGAAACCACATAGCTTTTTATGCCTGGGTTTTCCTACAATCTGAGTCGTGAAGATAGTCTCGAACTTATGCCACCTGTTATATAGCCGCCATTTTTCTGATTAACTTTTAAAAATATTATTTTCCTTTTCTCAATTTTATTTGAGAACAGTTTTCTCACGGTAAAAGTACTTGTTGTTTATTATAATAGAGAGAAAAGGGAATACCCTGTTTGTTTTTGCTAATGCCCTGTTAATTGGCACAATAAGGGAAAATGGGGAATTCATTCCCCAAGATGCTAAACTTAGAAACCTTGTTTATGCTTTTAGATCAAAACATGTAAGATCAGGGAATTCCCCACAAAGTTTATATATGAAGTTGATTTAATTTCGGGTGATGAATTCCGATTGGTCATCTAGTGTAAGGTTATGTTTATGTATGAGAATGAATGTATGATTATTGTTAGAAAGGAATCTATCTGTGATTAGTAAATACTATCACTGGCAGGACTCTCTGCCAGCATCCACTCGTAACAAGTAGCTAAAATGCTATTTTACTCTGCATTAAGGAGCCGACATCAAGTACTATGCCAGGATTATATTCCATGTGAGCAGAGTTTCGTAATTAATTCTACTGGTCTTCTTTCAGCCGAAAGTGCTGGATCACAATAGGGATTCCACATTGTGGACAGATAGAATCGTGGTGGATATCTTGGACTGATATACTGTGGATTATGTCGTCGAGGGACTTAATTTTAACCTTGTCGTCTTGAACTGCTTGAAAAAGTTATCTTCAGGCCTGAGAAGATTCCCCTGGATACTACCTGAAGAGTAAAGACCCTATCAGTGATTTTGCTAAATCAAGCAAATCGAAAAAAATCATCAAAAATCCAGATTTTTGCATGTATGTAACAATTACAGGTAGCCTAACATACCCACCTGCAAATATAATGGAACCAGAAGAAACCAAGAAGGACAGAATCGGAGATTTTAGTCATTACTGTGCAGTTCGGACACTTCACACGTAATTGAATTGGAGAATCGTATCTTGGAAACACTGCCGTTTTCTTCCTTTTTCTGTTCAATTCTACAGCTGGAAAAGCTAACTTATGGGGATTCTACATACTTATCCTCAACTTTGAAGCTATTCCTGCAAATTTAATATATTTTTCAATCACTGATAGTGTCTTTAAATTATGTAACATTGCATACTGTCATTTTGGCGTCTCGCTGTGCGGACATTTCATCGTTGAACTGCAACGAGCCCTTCAACATAGGATACTAGAACTCTTTATACAGTATAATTTTTAAATCTCGTGTGTAATTTTATGTAATGTTAATTGTTTTGGGACATACCAATTCCTGACCAATTTACAAATCAAGTAAAATCTGTTATATAAAATTCAGATCACTGTGGCACAAGGCTTCATTTATTTGGTGTTTGAACGGTAATTTCTGACGCTTAGGCGTACAGCGAGCACGTCATAACCACACCAGATAATCGGAGACATTACCAGTTCCAATCCTTTGAACGGTCTTTACAATTGCAAGGTATTGTTTACTAGACGCAGTTGACATCACCGACATCCTACGTCACTTCTTTTTTTGCCTGCGATTCCATTTTCCTGCGAATCGTTATGGCCCAGTAGTATTAAAACTCTAACAGATACAATTGTCCAGGTGTAACAGTCAGGCCGACCTTTTCCATCGAAGATGTATAAATCGGAGAAGATAAAAGCCACTACATGCAAGTTACCCTAGCATATGTGCACACGCAAATTATATTGGCAGAATAATCACAGTCTGCATAGCGTTGGGTGGTTGTCTCATGGAGCAGTGGCAAAGTCCTCTGGTTTCCAATATCAGGACATGTATTTCCTACTAGGAAATTTCATTTACATTTCCTACAGCTAGAAACAAAACTTTTGATTGTATGACAGCGCACCCATCACAGAGGATAACTTCTCAGTTCATTGACATGGATGATATATTACCCTTGGTTTTGAGAGTACCATTATGTGTCCAATTACCCAGATAGCACACACTATGAGTTACAATATGCTCATCAACCAACGGCACGTTCAGTGGTTGTATATTTGTAAATGCATTGACATGAACTGTCTTGTGTATTCTAGGTACCATATATTACACCCAACACTCAGTGGGTGTTTTCTAAACACACTTGTGAATGAAAAGCTATTGAACTGTGCCAAAAATAGGAATTTGATACTTCATTGCTCTGTGACAAACATGTTTAAAAACCGGTTTCTGTAAGGTTTTGGAATTTTTAATCTCGGTGCAATGGACTGGTTAAACTATTTAGAATCTATTTGATTGATAAACGGAACACTCATAACAGGGGGCATCACCGTGAATGATATGGCTAGTATAAAGGCTGGCCAATTTCCAAACCCTTCAGTGGTATTTTCAAATTACAGGTGATGCATGAGTATGGTTGATGCTTGAAATATATACTGTGGTATATCATCTCTCTAATTACGAGAGGGTTTTCCCTATGATCTCAAGTATTTACACTAACATATTAAGTACTAACATCCTCGCTTGGCGATGGTTGTCTTTTTAAAAAGACCTATCTTGTTTCAAGATACCAGGCCTAAATATTACAAACATTGCTGTTTAACTGGTTTATATTGAGGGCGATGGTTCCTTTGGGTTTTTTCTCAATCATTGAAATGCAGGTCTACACCTTTGGTTGCTATCTCTACACACTGTATAGGGATTCAGCTTTTATGTTGCAAGATAGCGAAGTCATGTTGAATCAAAACCTGCTTTTGTAGTCGGATGTCTGGAGGCTTTTGGTGGGGAATATAGTTCACTTTATGTGTTGTGTTTTCGTGCTTGGAGTATAACTCATTGGGATTCTGTTATAAGATGATGGGTGCCAACTGGCAAGGGTCACATTGAAGGCAAGCTGTGGGGGGGGGTTATAGTCCAGTCAAAATAGAATATTGAGGCCTTACCCCAAAACTAATTGCAAAGAAATCAATCCTACAAAATTGCATTGAGAAAACTTTAAAAAAACAAATATCAAAAGTTACCAAAATCAAAGAAGTGGAAACATATATGTTTAGAGGGTAAGTTTATACAGAGGTCAAAATGAAAAGGATCAAAAACGCGTCGAAAAAACGTTATGCCAACGTGTTCGTTACATTTCCAGGATTAAAAAAGGTATAGTTTGCCTTATCTTACAGGGTTGAGTTCACGTAGTTATGAGTAAAATAGGTTCAAGGTCACAATGGGGGTAAAATTTTCCGTTCGTGTAAAAAATGGTTTGTAAAAGTGTTCGTCTAATGGGACAGAAGCCGAAAATATACTGTTGCACACATCTATTAAAGATTCTGGCATTAATTAGATCGCAATGTGGCTGGGGCGCTTACAGGGTCTAGGGGAGGTCACTAGTCATAGCTCTTTAATTCTATATTCATTGTATATAGAAAGTCCAAACAAAGAAATCTATTTACATTTACTTATATAGTGGGACCAAAATTTTGAACAGTTAACAACCAGTCCGATCAAAATCAGACCCTTCTATGAATTTTACCCCATCAGGATGACCTTGAACTGTTATGGGCCTATTGTACTAAAACTATAACGCATAGATTAGGGCAAACTATACCTTTTTTACAATTTAGTAGTAGCCCAAAATAAAGACGGGCCTCGAGGTGTGGAAGTTAGGACCTATTGCTATAACGAATTTTGTAGAGTGGACCCCTAGCTATACGAGGAAATGCAGATTGCTGGGGCCAAATTATACAACCAACTTTACAATTTCCAATGCCCATACGTTTTTAGAAATTTTGGCAAATATTGGTTCAGATGGAGGAAATGACTGATTTTCAAAACAACTTTTGAGGCAAATTTTGGCTTCAGATTGAAGAGAAATTGAAACTAATTGCCAAAAATATGAGGAAAAATTTGGCTCAGATGGAAGAAATTGAAATAATTTTCCAAACACGATTAGCATTAAAAAAATTGGGATAAACAAAGGTCATTCATACACCAGAAGGCTGAAAATGAAGACCCAAATTTGCAGGCACGTCCCCGTATTGGTCCTCTTTGTTAGTAGTCCCCGGTTATTGAGTTTTAGTTGTCCCATTTGGGAGATGAACAATTTATAAAATTGCAGCTGAGATGTCAATTGCCTTTATCGCAGCCATATTGATGTTAAGAATTCGTACTCTCAAAGGATGTCAAAGGGTGAGTCATATCAGAATGTTTTTCCGGTTATCCATAGGATATTAAAGGGGGATGGCCCGATTTAAGGATATGAAGTTTTCATCCTGATCGATTGCCTTCACCCCAAAACAACAACCACCTGTAAGTTTCGCGCCGATATTTCAATGCGTTTTTCATGTGAGAGCAGAAAACGTGATTTCGTAAGCTCCATATAATACTGTGTAAAATTAATATTGGTCGACCAATTTTGGGGTACATTTTCGCTCATTAACTACTTCCAAACCAAACATTCTTTGGCCCTAAGATTTCACAGGGTAAATGAAGAAAATAGTTAGCTTTCTTCTGATTACCAAAATGTTGACGCACTTACGGAAAATCTGGCTTCTGGGGACGAGGCCATTAGGAGCGGGCCATGACCTTTAGATAAAGGGAGATCCGACGTCCCTCGTTGAAGAATGGGCGGCCACCGTAACCGTGTTGTGAAATGAAATATTCATTACGACGGTCATCCATTCGAAACTCACACACGCACGCACTGCGCCTAACCGTTTGGCCTGGAAACGTTCATCGTTCGAAATGCACATGATTGAATATATGAATAATTTGGTAAAACCGATTTTGGAAATCCAAGAATACATGAATAAATTGGTAAACCACTCTATGGAAATAATACGCACTGCGGGTAAAGATGGTAAACGAACGGGCTTTTTGAGCTGGGCGTTCGCCAGTATGTATAATTGAAGTCTGTGCAGGTTATGCGGTCAGAGGTCAAAGGAAAGGTCATCTAAGTAAGTTTTAGGTCATTTGTTGGAAATGTGTTTTCTTCTTCTTTTCCATATAAAAGATAGATATACCAGGATAAGATGAGTTTTGTTTGAGAGATGTTAAAAATAAAAAAACAAAGTCATAAAATGAATTTGCTTTTATTAAATTAACCGCGTATTTGTGGTCAATTGGGTAATTGGTGTTCAAATGGACTAAACAGGCATCCACTCGACACCGACAAGTTTTCCTTACTCGTTATTTATCAACTGCAGCACTGTACTTAAAATATCGTTTGAATAACAATTCCATAACCACGCCAAAGAGGTATATTATTTAGTGTTTTGGTCACTGACATCGAAATCACCGATGGAACTGGTATTTTGTTGTTGCTGTTTCGAATCGTGCAAAACGACAAACCCGCTTAAGAAGCATTGCATATCCCTCACGAAAGGTTTTATTGTAGCGGCGTACAATATGCGATTAATGGAGCTATTGCTATGCGGCCATTAAAGTACTAACAGAAAAAACGACGGAGGCCAGCCACCAGGAACTAACTAGAGATTTGCGAAACACTATAAGGACGCACATCAGTAACAAAACGTCTATGGCAAGTATTTTGCACAATGAAAGATAGAAACCTGGTTTTTCGTTGAAAAACCTGGTTTTTCAACCGAAAACCAGTTTTTTTCGATCGAGAAACCCAATTTCAATCTGAAAAGCAAGGTTTTTTTGATAAACACGTTTTAGTTATCGGCCGATAAACTTGGTTTTTCGCTCGAAAAAAACCTGGTTTTTCAAAACTTGCTTATCGGATTTGAAAAACCATGTTTTTTCCGATTTGAACAAACCTGTTTTTTCGATTCGACAAAGCTAGGTTTTTGATAACCGAGTTTTATCAGCCGAGAAACATGGTTTTTCGTCGAAAAACTAGGTTTTTCAAAAACCTAGCTTATCAATTTTGATAAACCTGGTTTTTCAAATCGAAAAACCAGGTTTATCGATTCGAAAAGCAAGGTGTTTTGATAAACCTGTTTATCAGCCGAAAACCTGGTTTTTCGATTGAAAAACCATGTTTTTGCAAAAACCTTGCATATAAAATTTGAAAACTAGGTTTTTCGAATCGAAAAACCTGGTCTCTCGACTGATAAGGTAGGTTTATCAAAAACCTAGCTTCGAATCGATAAACCAGTTTTTTCGATTTAAAAACCCGGTTTTTAATTATTTTGATATGAAGTTTTTTTGAAAAACCTTGTTTTTCTTCGATTTGAAAAACCAGTTTTCGATTTGAAGTGCTAGGTTTTTGATAAACCTAGTTTAATCAGTCGAGAAACCTGGTTTTTCGATTGAAAAACCAGGTTTTTTTTTTTCAAAAACCCTGCATATCAAGATTTGTAAAAAGCTAGTTTTTTCGTGCGAAAAACCATGTTTCTCGGAGGATAAACTAGTTCTCAAAAAACTAGCTTTTCGAATCGATAAACCATGGTTTTCGATTTGAAAAACCAGGTTTTTCTTTCAATTTGATATGCGGTTTTATGAAAAACCTGGTTTTTCTATTTGAAAAACCAGGTTTTTTCGACCAGGTTTTTCGATTTTGAATGCTAGGTTTTTGATAACCTGTTTCTCAGTCGGAGAAACCTGGTTTTATCTATTTGGAAAAAACCAGGTATTTTTCAAAAGCCGTGCTATCAAATTTGAAAAACTAGGTTTTTCGATCGAACAAACCATGTTTCTCGATTGATAAATAGTGTTTCTCAAAAAACCTAGCTTTTCGCATAGATATAAACCGGTTTTTCGATTGAAAAACAGGTTTTTCAAATTTGATATGCAGGGGGTTTTGAAAAACCTGGTTTTTCGATTCGATTTGAAAAACCAGGTTTTTCGATTGAAAAACCAGGTTTTCGAATTTGGAAATGCTTAGGTTTTTGATAACCTAGTTTATCAGTCGGGAAACCTGGTTTTTCGATTTGAAAAAACCAGGTTTTTCAAAAACCCTGGCATTATCAAATTTTGAAACAATAGTTTTTCGATCGAAAAAACCAGGTTTCGTTGATTAAACAGGGTCCAAAAACCTAGCTTTCGAATCGATATTATTTTTATAAACCAGGTTTTTCGATTTGAAAAACCAGGTTTTTCAAAATTTGATATGCAGGTTTTGAAAACTTGTTTTTCGATTGAAAAACCAGGTTTGTCGATTTCCGAAAAACAGGTTTTTCGATTTGAAATGCTGGTTTTGATGTAACTGTTTATCAGTCGAGAAGAAACATGGTTTTTTCGATTGAAAAACCAGGTTTTTCAAAAACCATGCATATCAATTTGAAAAAAAATAAGTTTTTCGATCGAAAAAAAACAGGTTTCTCGATGATATTTTAACTAGGTTTCTCAAAAAACCTAGCTTTCGAATCGATAAACCAGGTTTTTGATTTGAAAAACCAGGTTTTTCAAATTTGAATATGCAGGGTTTTTGAAAATGGTTTTTCGATTTGAAAAAACCAGGTTTTTCGCTTGAAAAACAGGTTTTTCGATTGAAATGCCGAGGTTTTTGAAAAAAACTAGTTTATCCGTCGGAAACCTGGTTTTTCGATTGAAAAACCAGGTTTTTTTCAAAAAACCTTGCATATCAAATTTGAAAAACTAGGGGTTTTCGATCGAAAACCAGGTTTCAAAAACCTTGCAGATCATATTTGAAAAACCTGCTTTTTCGATTGAAAAACCAGGTTTTTCGGCCGATAAACTGGGTTTTTCAAAAACCTAACTTTTCGTATCGATAAACCTGGTTTTTCAAATTGAAACACCAGGTTTATCGTGCGAAGCTAGGTTTTTGAAAAACCTAGTTTATCAGTCTGAGAAACCTGGTTTTTCGATTCGATTGAAAAACCAGGTTTTTTTCAAAACCTTGCATATCAATTTGAAAAACTTAGGGTTTCGATCGAAAACCAGGTTTTTACAACCTTTGCAATCATATTTGGAAAAACCCGTTTTTCGATTGAAAAACCACTGTTGTTGGGGTGGTGGTTGAGGTTTTTATCGGCCGATAAACTGGGTTTTCAAAACCTAACTTTTCAAATCGATAAACCTGGTTTTTCAATTGAAACACCAGGTTTATCGTTCGAAAGGTAGGTTTTTTGAAAAACCCTAGTTATCGCTTGATAAACCTGGTTTTTCGATTGAAAAACCTGGTTTTTCTGAAAACTTTGCTTATATCGGATTGAAAAACCAGGTTTTTTTCATTTGAACAACCAGGTT
>JAMKCH010002189.1:0-37536 GCA_023653785.1 Ophioderma brevispina | reverse complement strand
ATAAGAAGCATGACCATGAATCCATATTCAAACCGATAACAAAGGTTGTCCTGCAAAGATGCATTGTTTCGACACGTGCTATGAGCGCAACTCGCCGTCCTTCGTTTCATTGCGCAACAGTGCAAGTCTAAGCCACAAAGTCTTTGAATTATTCCATCCAGTAGAAAATTACTAACACTACCATTTTACCCAATAGTTCAAAACGTTCACCATTGGGATGATTACAGACATACAGTTACAAAAGAAAGAAAGAAAGAAAATCACCAGAAGCCATAGAGGGGCACAAATGTGCAGATTATGCTTGTCCTGTAAGTTTAACTTGACCTTAGTTTCGTAAACAATTCTTGTTACGGGACCGTATCTTGTTCCGCATCTATTTACTTAAAGTTCACAAAAAAAACATCCAAACACTGTCATAACATCGGAGTCCAGACCATGGTTATTATCAATATCCAACCTCCTAAAGTACTACATTGGCAAAGCAAATGTTGCCATCAAAATTAAATGCAGAATGCAACATGCAAGAATTGTATCTAGAAATCACAGTTAGGTCTTGATGTAAAGCTTACACTCAGCCGAAGATTTTCAAAGCTCATTTTGGCCGATGCGTTGGATGTTGTCATAATGTTGGTATATGCTTCTTTTATGGTGATGTTATACAATTTACCATCATTAAAGAAACGTCAGACTCATTATGTATTTCATAAAAGGTTCTGTTGCATTAGTTCAGCTATTTCATCAAGGGAATGATTTAAACCAAATCCCACTATGGCAATGAACTGACTGTACTTACACCATACTTTAGAGTGCTGTGTTCTTAATAATGGACATAAGTAGTTTAAAACATTAAGGACCCCAGATGGATGTCACCTAAAATTGCTTCACATTCTTACAAGCAAAACGGTGCATCAATGTTGGCTTTAGCGCGCTGCCGTATTGTGCAAATGCATGACTGTATATAAAGTCACTTGAATTCCAAAATAATTTATAATTCTTCAATACATAAAGCATGACCAGTAGGGTCATTTATGAGGATCTCATTCTCGAAGTTTGGGAAAGAAGGGTTGAAGATATTTTTCTATGGTTTGAAGGGTGCTGAAGCAGAATTTTTGGGTCCCACTTTTGGAAAATGTAGGAAACATTGTAATAAAAGCTGGAAACATTAGTGGTAAATTTAAAATCAAGTCAAATTAGGTGTAAATGTACACGAATGTATTTGTCTCGTTATAAGGAATAAATAACGGCTACATCCCTAATAAGGTTCAAGATCATCCTGGGGTAAAAATATCAAATGCTCAAATTTGATTGAAACTGGTGTCAAGTTATTGCTCTCGTCTAACAAAAAAAATGCATTTTAACTCTTTGGGTGACAGCTCTGTATATAATTTTGAGGTCAAGTTTTATTGTCCCTATTAGAGACCACGTAGACCCATATTATATTTTGCAAACAAATGTCAAACATTGTAAAATAAGGCAAAACAAATAATTTAACGATACCAATGTTTGGTGTACACGGTTTAAATATGTTTTTCTATGGTTTGAAGGGTTCTGAAGCAGAATTCTTGGGTCCAACCTCTGGAAAATGGGGGATGCATTGCAAAAATAAGGGGGAAACATCAGTGGTAAATTTGAAATCAAGTCAAATTGTGTTTAAATGTACACCAATTATTTGTCTCGATATAAAAAAAAAGCTACAGCTTAATAAGATTCAAGGTCATCCTGGGGTAAAAAATTATCAAATGCTCAAATTTTATTGAAACTGGTGTCAAGTTATTGCTCTGGTCTAACAAAAATGCATTTTAACTCTTTGGGTGACAGCTCTGTATATAATTTTGAGGTTAACAAATGCCAAAAATGCAAAACGAACAATTTAACGATACCAATGTTTGGTGTACATTTAAAAACAATTTGACCCGATTTCAATATTTACCCTCTATTTAATGTTACCCCTATTTTACCCTCCATTTAATTAACCCCCATTTTACAAAAAATGGGGGTTATTATATTAAAATCCCCACATTTCACAGAGGTTAGACCCAAAAATTCCGATACAACATCCTTCAAACTCTACAAAAAACATCTTCAAAACTTCTCTCCTGAAAACAGGATCGTCTATATAATACATTAAGCAATATTAAGCACAGTTTTTTTGAAGGGCGCCCCCATGTTTCAAAAAATTTGGAGATTCTTACACGGTTACATTGGTACTGGCTAGTAAACTATACCTGTGATGGTTAGCTCGAAATGTCCTATGTGTCACAAACGAATGAATTTTGTACTATGAATAATTAATTATCGGGGATCCCGATAATATTCAACCTCTGCTGAAATGGCCTTCCCAATGTGAAATAGCCGGGAAATAGCGCCATGTACGTGTCAACACGCTCGTCCATTAGTTGTTTATTAACAGTCGGGCAAATAAAGTTGAGGTTTTTTCTCGAGTGGCACTATTTCATCCAGGACGGACATAAACTTATCATTTCCCGCTCTGCCGTTACGCCAATCTGGGATCCAATTCTAATTACAAAATCGCTTTCATTTTGTGTAAATACTGCATTTTTTAGCAAATTCTCGTTCGCAGGTATAGTTCCTAGACAATTACAACATAACTGTGCAAAAATATCACTTTTTTGAAAATGGGGGCGCTCTTCAAAAAGGTGCCAATATTGCTTTAATGGGATATGTAGGCGAATCACATTGCCTTCCCATCCAAAAATACGGTTAAAGTGATAATGGATATGCCACTGTCTTCAATTAACTTAGATATCTGTTTTTATATTAAGTTACTAAAAATAAAAGTAGTGTTGGATATCTTTGGTTGAAAGAAAGTTTGTTGGTCATCCTTTGGCTCTATTGGGATTTTAATATGACAACGGCTGGCAAATTTTGAAGCTCCACTAATTGAAAATATGGGCATTTCACCCTCGTTTTGAAAAGGAGCGAAAGGAATTAGTAAAACGTTGTGTGGAAGGTTCAATTGACTCCACTTTGTATGTATTCAAAGTTTTCCAGGCACATGATCTAATAAAACATCATTCCGCATCGCGAAGTTTGAGTAACTTACAATTTGCCAGTGTATTTAGAAAAGGACCCTCTGGTTTGATGGTATGATTTCGGATTCCCAGAGTGCACAATATCAACTCATGTTAACACGTACATGGACAGCTAAGTGAACTGTGTCTTGATGGATTAGCGTATCGATGCTTATAGTGAGAGGAAATGATTCTCGATCAATATTATCCGCCACTGATATGAAATAAATAATGCCGAACTTTGTTCAAAACCAAACCGTTGTTATTTGCACTGACTTTCTGCAATACGAACACTGATCTCTATAGATGATGTGACCTATGACGTCACCTGTTGACATTCAGGACGCCCTCTGTTGTTTTCTGGCAGGCAAAATATTACAGTAGTTTCTGTGACAGACCACATAAAATCTGGTTATAAATTACTTGCAGAATCATTCCTGATCTAAATTGGTCACAAAATGCAGCTGGTAGCATTAGCTTATTATGCTTGATAAGAAAGTTAGTATTATTTAATTCGAAACAAAAGTTACAGCAAAAAACAGAATTTCCGCATGCAAAGTATAGGTGCTTTTGCCTGCCAGTTTCTCTCTTACACCAACAGGGGGCGCCATAAACATAAACAAATGTCACATCATCTATAGAGATTAGGTATACAATGATGATATCCAAGGTTCCACACAACATAAACTTGAATTGGCGGCATTACAGGAGACCTGTTTCATTCCGTTGTTCGTAACCAAATCGATTAAAACAGACAGGACGTCTATTAAAGTGTCAATATTTCAACGATGCATTTATATTCCCGTGCATTATGCATGCGCAACACCTGAAATCGGAGCAAGGTCTACGTATCAATAATTGTTTGTAATATGCTTTGAAGCGCCCCTAATTCGTGAATGGGATCGCCATCGAACTAGTTTCAGAATCAAAAGTCAATATTCACCCGCACCCGGTTTGTTGTCGTTTACCAATACAAATCAGTGAAAATTGAATAAAGATTCAAAGAAGAATACTGTTTCCAAGTTAGAACCTAAAGATCTTATTGGGTCCAACGATGAATATCAACTTTTCTTTCATGACTTTTTTCGAAAACGTATATTTTTGGAAATAATAAAAAACGGACATCTAAGATAATTAGATAGAGAGCAATAACACCAACCCTGTGCATTCTCGAATCTCAAGTAGGAGACTACAAGGACAAAAACAAATCGAACTTAGCATGAGCTTCGGGAATGTCTGTACGACAGCCCAATATCCGGGTACTTTCTAATCTCTTTCCCAGACGATTTGTGCTCCTATCCCACAAACTATTACTGTCTGGAGACTGCGTCGTGTAACGACCTTTGTGAATCGATGAATGCAACCAGGGATTGTTTTCGCATGCTATTGGTATATAGGACAATTACAATCTATCCGCCTTTCCAAGTCGTAATCAAGAAAACTTCTGTAGTTACTGGGTTGATAAATGTATAAATGATATCATAATGATACATTGGCTACATGACCAATCAAAGGAGAACGTGTTGCCAGGCGGTTTGTTTGCAATGCATAATTTCAATGGTTTGCCGCTTGCGAGACCATAATTTTAAAAAAGGTCTAGTAACACTTTAGCGTTTTGTAGAAAAAAAATCACCTTTTTCCACCTGACACAATGCTAATTTCCGCTCTTGACACATGTGCCACCGGTTCTCACAATTGATTGTTGGTTACTGGTGGAGCCAGGGGGTCAGCATTCCGGTTTCTATGCTTTAAATACTTGAATTTACGAACGAGCTCTCCAACAGATTTGAAGAAGTGAATATAGCCTACAATATTTTGGAAGTGGTATTTGTAGTAAAAGCATCATTTTTGCCTTTTTTTTTATAACAGTTTATATACTTTGGTGAACTAGCAAGGCGAGAATTGAGAAACTTTAATTGACAACTTGTCAATGACTACGCCCATTATAAAACAAATGATGGTATGGCATTCGAGGAACGCTATGTTATATGGGCCGATATTTTCTTTAACCTGGATAATATGTATGTCACGAATTGTTCTTTAAGAAAGCGTTACAGGTATGTGGCCCGATTGTTTTCATATCATATTTTCTATATCGTATATGGAGGCATATTAACAAAAGAACCCGATTCCAAATTTTGAGATTAGAACGTTATATGGCTGCCTTTCACGGGCTACTTGTAAACCAAATGATACCATTACGGTTTTATGGGACAGGGCTCCCATTATAAGAAAACAGGAGGAAACCCCTGATTTAGTACCCGAATAAATCCCAGAAAATGGCCCTACCAGGGTTCGAACCGGTGACCGTCAGCACCAAAGGTGTGTGGGCTATGCTCCATTGGTGTAGTCAATAGGGGGAAAGGGGGGGACAGAAGACCTTGGAAAATTGAGGTATGAAATGGGGTAATTTAGATGAAAATCATGCAAAATCAGCCGCTTTTTGGACCCTATTTAACCCCCCCCCCGATCGGCACATTCACTAGACCGGGGTTTTGCCACCTTAGAACCACAAGACTGCCTACGCCTTGCCTGCGACGCTCTCCCTTGATTGTCGCGGTAAAGTCTGTAAAAGCAAATTTGAATCGGTAAACCAAATTCACATAGAGTCATGACCCGACTGGGGATTGAACCCAGGCCTCATTTGTGTACAGCAGGCGGTTTGCACTTTGCCAAATCGCCCTCCCAGATCTGGTAACATATTCTACCCCAAATTCATAATAAAAATGCACATTCTTTTGCTGACTTATATTTTCAAATGAAACAGTTCGAGCATAAAGCCGTGAAAGAATTTCGTCTCCAAATCGAAAAAAACAGTCGCTAACATTCCGCATCAACAATTCTGTGAAATTGAAGGCAATAATAACTCAAGTGAAACCATCAAACACGGGGAGACTGTAATACATCCCTAAATGATCTTTATGTGTCGGGTTGACTGGATATAGATCACTTGTGATGTTGTGTGCATATGTAGAGAAACGCGATGGGATTGCTTCAGCAGTTTTTGCAATAATTCTACTCAACAATTACTCTTGTTAATACACCAGGCCTTTATAGTCTATCTCTGCAGCAAGGAAAAGTTCTATATATATTTAGGCCGCATTGTAGGGCACATAGTGTTTTTGTAGATAGTTTGTTCAGTGTCTGAGATGGTGTTTTGGCTTTGTGCGGCTGAACATAATTTCAACAGATTTAGATGATACACCTCATTTTTTTTTATTTTTTGAACAATTATTTTATTACCTCAGGAATTTAAGCTTCTGGATTGTGAGTTTTGCAACAACTAAGTCGTTGGGAACGATCAGAACTGACCCAGTACTGCGACCCTGGTTTACCCTACACTCTTAAAAATGCCTCGTCAAATATGATTTTACACTGTTTTCTAGTCAAATTTGACTGAAAGGTCTGGTAAAATCGACCAGAATATAATTATATTTGACATGATTCTGGTCAAAATGACCTGTTTTTCAGTCAAATTTGACTAGAAAACAGCGTAAGATCATATTTTACTCGGCATCTATAGTCAAAAGTGTTTTGAGTAGGTGCCAAGTAAATATGATCCTACGCTATTTTTATACTAGAAAACAGGTCATTTGACCCCATTTTGACCAGAACATGATCAAATATGACTATATTCTGGTCGATTTTCCCAACTTTCCAGTCACATGTTGAGCTAGAACAAACAGTGGAAAAGCATATTTGACGAGGAGTGTGCGAAATAATATAATCGAACATGATTTGACTTTGACCATTTTATTGCTGAATGCAATCGGATTATCCTGGTTCAATTCTGGTTACATTTTCCACCTACATACATTGTTACAAATCCAATGCATTATCACTTCTTCAGAGCAGCCTGAGCAGGAAATTGTATTTCAAAATCAAAATGTTCACATTTTCCAGAATGATATCGACTATAGGAGTATGACAAGTACCCAATCAGGAAAGCCTAACTCTTACAAACAACTATTGTGGCGTGAATCAATGTCAGAATTTCCGCAGAAAATAACTTGGAGGGAACGATTATCTGAATGTAGCCCACAGGGCTAGACGACCGCCTGACCAATAGCGCATTAGAACATAACAATAACACTCCCTTAAAACTTCAGTCTAGACTAAGGGGTGTGCCTCCGAAGAAATAAAAGCATGATAATCAACTGTTTCCAAATAATGCTTGGGTGGCAACGTGGCTGATCCGAACTGACAGCCCGATTCTCCTGTGGTTGGGGCGATTTTTTTGCGCAATGGTGTCAGTTATCGATCCGGTGGTGTCTATTGGCATTCCGGGTGATCTTTGTTAAATGGTCAAACGGATGAATTGAATAAAAAAGGTTGAGTTAAGAGTGTTTGCAGGTACTTTGCCTTCGCTAGTTTCATTTGTTCATATGTTTTATATTGCAACAGAATTGAGTCTACCAACTAGATAAAATTTCAGAAAAATGATCCTGTCTTTAACAATCCACAGGTGACGTAAAGTAAATCGTTTTAACAAGGGCTTCATCACCAACGCTACAACCCAATCCAAATGTTTTAAACTTTGGGACCCCTCTGTCTAATGTCTTTTGCTTTGCTTTAAAGAATCCCCAAATTACAGGACTAGTACATGTGAATGAAATTCGCTATTAGGATATTATGAACGATTATGTGTGTCACATAGTCCGCAGAGGATTCGGTGTTGCGAACAAGATACATTTTAGATTAGGTCTTTGGGAGTGTTAAATAATAAATTAAATTCAACATTTGTTGGATATTACTGCTTATACAACAATATATTAGGAGTCGTACTGATTATTTTCAATTTGGTGAACAACATTTTTTTTAGAAAAGGAAAATTAACACCTACAAAATAGGTGTCTGTAATGTTTGTGGGTTTACAGTCCCCTGTATGAATATGGATTCTATTTGGCAAGCATATTTAATATGTCTATTCAATTAAAAATTGCATATTCCTTTCCCTGGACCCGTGCTAGGCACATTCATGGGCCTCACACACCAGGGATAAAGATTGGCAATTACTGACTTCCCGTCGGCAAACATGTGTGGGCACACGAGCTGATATCGGGTTGCAGTTTCATTGATAAAAGGCCTCGAGGCCAGACACTCTGGCTAGAAAATCTAGAGCAGTCTGCGGTCAGAATTGCTATGTCTCGCTAGTTTTGAGTAATGGTTCAACTTGGCTGGCCTAAAACAATGGAACCGCTGAAGCGAATTTGGGCTAAAAGTAGCCCAAAGTCCTGGGAAAGTGTTTTTAACGTCGCGGCTGTGCTTTTAATCATACTATGTACACACACTCTGTTGTATACAGTGTTAGTTATATTAACTATTTCTACAATGAACTGAGTACAGTGCCAATGATGTGCAGTGCATCGTGTTTAATAACAGTGGTGGCGCAAAGGTTGCCATTCCCCAGGATCGAATCTTGGTCCCACTAACCGGCTTTACCGAATTTTGCACTAAAACCGTGATTTTTTTCTTTGGAAATTAACTTCGTCCCCCTTCCTTGTTCCTTGGAAATAAGTTATTGTGCCGCCACTTTTTAGACGACCAGTCGTGTGCAAAGCCAAAGAGAGTTAATACTTGGTGTTCAAAAGTTTGTGTTTATTTCATATTCTAGACACTGCATGAATTAGACCCCTAAAATGTAACTACTTAAGAGACTTATCGTTTGTTAATTTAATATACCATATTTCGACATATAGGAAAGGGCTTGTATAGATAATCCAAAGTAACTTTAGTTTTAGGATGTGTTTTAAATGGTATACAATTGCAGAAAAAATATGTTAATACTTAAATATGTTACACTGACAACTTCAATGACATGACATACTTCACTAACAACAAGAAACAAAAATCCACATGAAAACAAAACTTTACCATGCAATAGCATGCAAAAAAGCTGCATGCAAGTTTAACTAAACATCATACTCATAAAATGCTGTGCTGGTGCAAAAAGAGAACTTCAACGTGCGCAGCGGAGGGGTGCAGACGACTGGAGGGAAAGTAAAAAGCAAACATCACACGAAAGACAAAATAACCTTCAAACCTTCGATGAAGAAAGCCAGCAACCTAAACAACGCCCTCTCAAGTAATGGAATACCGCGGGCCTTGATGCTGCCAATGTGCTGCTGTGTTTCGTGTTCTTATTGGGGATTCAGTCACTACACCTTGCGCTGTCATACGTAAGTTCATTTTCTTCCTCCAAGTTCTAACAAAATGCATGATGGCGCAGATCCAGAGGGCGAAAACCATGAGGAGTATAACCCCTTTCCCTGCTGAAGCCGTTACTTGTCGATTTTGATTATCTGAGAAATATTATTTTCATTTTATTAATAACAATCAATTTTATACAGATATTCAGTGGAAAGGTTGCATCTAGCACAAGATCATAACATAAAATAAAAACTAGGGGTATATGCAATGGTTGTTTTTATCATGACATTTCAAACATGTATTACGCTAATCAAGCTCATGGAAATTAACATAAACTGCCAAGCAAATCGGTCATGCAACCTCTGCCAATGACGGAAATGTGGGTAAGTTAAGGGAGTAGACTCTTTCACGGCCGTTTTGAGGAAGCGCGGTCAAATCAATGGTTTGATCATCAAAAACTAGCAACATTCTGAGTGTAAGGACGCACAGTGTCAATAGCAACATGAAATGAGATCCATCATACATTTACCATTAGTCTTTGGCTCACATCTCAAATCATGTCACTTCCTCTTTATCATGCAATTATGCTCATTTAGGTTTCAAGAGGAAATGACGCAATTTGTAGTCAAATAGCACGGCATTATGGAGAACGTACAAAGTAGTCAATGGTATTTGCGACCCGCTTCTTGTGCTCGGGAAAATGAGATTGTGGAAGTTTTTAGTGCTTTGAAGGACTCTTATATGCCCACATGTTACATGAAAAGTTGCTAGCAAACTTAACCTTGGTATGGTAAGTGTTCGTTAATAATTGACTAATTGATCACTTGTACCTACAACAATAGGATTCAAAACATAATAGTCGGTGTTAGCCAAATTTTCATGTATCATGTGTAGGCCACCCATTCTGGTGTCTGCAGCAGTGTATGTTAATTCAAAGCTGTGCAAGTCAATCAAAGAATTTACTATCGGAAGGGTACAGACTCGTTCAATTTCTTACAATAACAACTTAAATAACAGGCAGAACGCAATCATTCAAAGAATAAAAAAACATACAAGCAAAAACATACGTGACATTAAACAAAGGAGTGAAAGGTGCACGCCACATACCGAATAAAACTCAAACGATTTCATTGAAGATTCAAACAAATAACTTCAATGTGTAAAAAAAGAACATTTCAAAAGAAACAAAAAACATTTGTGACATAGGTGTACCATAAGACATGGCGTCCAGAGAGTTCAAAGGAGTGTATTGTATCCGTTCAAGTTTGTATGTATTGCTGTATAGTAATGATCTACGATAACCATCTCATAAGCTAAAATATCTCAATATGTCACGAATAACACCCATATTATGAATAATCCCTATGAAGAGGATGCCGGTTTCAAAGTTGAACTAAACCCTTTGAAATGCTTTTGTTACTAAAGTGCCTTTAACCAGTAATGCAGGGGATATGTTGCATTGCATAGAGTAGCGTTTAATTGCAACTTTGGGATCTGCATGTTGTTTCTATGGCAACAATATTGGGGCTACATATGCAAATAAAATATCAAAATGCGCATAATGGGCCTTGCTTTTGCTATTTCAGTTTGAAAATTTGATGCCAAAATCTTAAGTTTTGATCCTCCGTAAAATAGGTAGTTCTATTTTATGTGATGTGTCTATAATGTATTATCCTTGAAGAAATACACTCCACAAGGCTAGTTCTTAATACTGACACTTCCATAATGCAATTATGCTAACAAGGCATGTTACTAGGATTATCATTCAATAGACTGATTGTGTTTAATACTCTGTGTCAATGTAATCAGATGGATAATGTGTGCTTATTAGGTAACATTTGAAACCATGCATCAATTTCTGAATAATACTTTTTCATTAATTTATTAAAGTTGTGTGTTGTTTGTGACAATCCTCTCTTCGTAACTGTTTAAACTAGTCGGTAAGATGAATTGTTTGGAGCAGGTTTAACATTATTTCAAAGAATCAGCAACACTTCAGAAAAAATGTGATTTCGTGTATTCTTTAAACTATCATGACGGAAGAAAATTACATAATATAACTTTTACAAATGTACTTGAATGGTAATTGGATATCATTTTGGACATAAGCTGTAAAATATTTAAATTATAAATCTTGGCATGAGAGGTTTCACAGTGTTATTCAGGAGCTTAAAAAATTGGAAGATGAAAACTTCTCAAGTGCGAAACCATTACCATTAGAAGGAACCCACCAAAGTTATCAAAGAATTTCACTATCATGTTGGGACTAATTTCCATTGTACTAATTTCCAACAAGTACAAACTTTCCATATCCTTAATTTATTCTGTGTGATGGTGGTTTATCTTGATCGATTACAATAATGATGTGAAAGGCAAAAAGTAAATATTTTTAAGTGAATTGAGATATCACAACGGAACTCACTTTGGGGAAACATAGGATTAGTAACTTTAAAGGAATATCACATTCAAAGATTTATATAATCAGGAACACTAATTTCGTATCTATTAAGGTATCACAAAAATAACAAGAAAACTTATAATTGTGGTGCAATATACTCAAACACTTGTACATTAATATTTAAACCTCTTTCCCATTTTAGGTTTAAGCACTTCTGTGTGGTACAACACATAAAACAAGGTATTTAGTGTCAAGTTCAGACCAAAATCTCTCAAAGATCACGTAACCATTAGAATTTAAAAACATGCTTTCCTGTTCAAAATAACAACCACCAAACAAAATACCCCTTGTTAGGGCAAATAACAAAATTAGAACCATTTGTATCATTCGACTATAATGATTTTATCTCTCCAAAAATTCTTCGAAGTTTGTTTGGTTTATTGAAATGAGGGACGATTTTATAAAAGAATTAAATGCATACTTATCAGTATAGACTACTTCAATACTCATGTTCTGGAAACGCAATTTGCAAACTTAGTGGGTAGATAAATGATGTTGTTCAGTTTCAAGGTGACCACCATTTATCAAAAAACAATTCTGAAATTCTGAAATGCTTCTGGAAAGTAAGTCCCATTGCGAACGATTAAGCTTTTTTAATACGCCTCTATAAATATCGATGTATATATTTTTCGAAATCAGCATTCAAAACTTCGCATAGATAGATTGCATACAGGGTAAGTTTCCTATTAAAACATATGGCTAATACAGAGTTAATTGATTAGAAAAGAGGTTTTGTGACACACATTGTGATACTAAAAGCCCGCATGGTCTAACTTGCATCCAGGCATTAGTGCCGTAATAGAAACCAATGGCAAATCGTATTGGAAAAGTGATTTTTCAAGATAAAAGCATCTGCATTACAAGTCGAATAACACATTCTTTCCATACAAACACGTGCAAAGTTAACGCACCTGGCCCATAATACACTACATCTAGATAGACTAGGAAAAGTAGCAGAGAGAAAAAAAAAACAAAAAACAACGAAAGTTGTAAAAAGCAGTACTCAATAACCGTGTTACTTAGGTCTAAAGTATACCAGACGTAGGAAACTTTTTGGTTAGCCCAAGAACACTATTTGTTTAACCTGCAAAAGAAGGCGCAATGTTAAAAAGGACCGTAAAAAACGTCGTTTAACTGGCAGCTCACAACAGGTAAAAATATTTTTTACAGTTATGTGCACGTTGCGAGTCCCAGCTGCCAGTTAAAACGTCGTTTTACGGTTATTTTTAACAGTGTGTTAGTTAATTCTGAACCTTTTTTCTCTTGGCTTATGTCATGATAACTTCCAGTCGCGCGAGTGATTTCTGCGCGTGAGCATGCGTAACACTTGATCTTGGGTCAAAATTCGGTATTGCGCACGCCAATCGCTCGCTGTGAATGGAAGTATGTCATGGGCCTTATTCTGTGTCTTCTGTTGTTGTTTTCTTTTTACAAGAGTGATCACTGAGTACGTACCATAATCTGTAGCAAAGGACTAGGATAGTTCTTCAAATCTACATTAATAGCTTAAACGGGTTAATTTTGTTATTGTTGTATTTATTCATAGTTTCAACCCTGTTAAAGGTTTCCTTTATGGATTTTTGGACACCGCCCTCGTCTGAACACTATTCTACGTAGATCTATTACGACGTCAACAAGGGGATTTACCGCACACCTTCAATACCAACAAAGTAAAGTTTCAAAATAAACTTCAAAATAAAATTGAGCATTAGTCCTTTGTTACTGTTCTTTTATAATGATATTATTCGTGGTAAATATCCTGAGATAAAACTAAGCAACTTTGCTTTCAAATACGGGATTTCCACGGTTCGTAAACCTTTGACATTAGACAAAAAGCACACCCATTTATAGTGACTTAGGTGTTTTATGATTTCTGTTTGGTTAACACTCAGTGATCACCCTCTGTAACTAGCAAATGAGTACTACAAACATCAATATTCATAGCATAACATTTTGGTGAGGCCTCTTGTGAATAGTCTATTAAATATTCATCTATCTTTGAAGTGTATTTTCAATAGATTCTTTATAAACATAAAAATATTGTGGAATACTTCTTTGTGACCGGTGTGAACTGTTCAGTTGCCCGGTGTCTGAATGTTAAAGAAATTGGAACCGTTAATCCCACAGCATTTGCGGGTGTTGAGGCAACGCTCTTCCACTTGAGGGCCAATAATGTGCTGAAGGAGTCGCTTCTGGAATAATTTTGGTGTGAATATATGCAAACTAATCTGCAATGGCTTTAATGGTATTCGGATTTGCTAAAATCTAACTAGGGGCTGGCGTCAAGTCACCGCCATGGAAGCCACACGGTTGAATTATGGTCCTCAACAGTTGATATTTTATATGTACCATAATTCTTTGTGTAGATATCAAATAGTGCGCATTTTCTCGCGTTAGAACACACGTGCTCACGAAGAACCCGTTATTTGATGCCTGCGCGAGGAATTATGGTACATCCTCCACAAACCGTCGATTGACACGGGGCTGGTGTTTTGAAGCCACCTCTCCGTGAACACTTTCGTTGTTACTAAACTCAATCACTATGAAACATGAATCTAAACACCTATTAACAAGAATTGACCAATCAGACTTGAGTTCAGTTCCAGCAACGGAGACTCTGAATGGACTTATACTTTTAAAGACTAATGTCAAATGTTTCTAGAAAAAGGAATCATCTTTGGCTATGGATAGTGATTTTGTTTAAACTTTTTTCGCGCGCCCGGTACTTTATTTTGCGCAAGATCATTGAAACTGTGGTTACGGAGTGAGTATGATCAATGCAAATGTAAACGTAGATGTCAAAAAACTTTTCATTTCTCTTAATCCACGCAGAAATATACAATTTGCTGAGCTTTATTGCAGCGATTTGAATATCTCATAAATCGAGACCTTCTTCAGGCTATGGTATTCTAAAGCACAGAGTTTCTCCCAGCTTGGGTAAATGTATAGATTGCATAGAAAATAGCTTTAATTGTACGTAATCTCATAAACTATGTTCTTAGCGTCCATTACGTAATGAGCATGGACTGGGTGATCATCGTTGTTTGAAAATGCCATATCGTTTAAAGGTGGGTGACCCGTTAAATCGGTTCAGTTGTTGGCACAGTAGAAGAATAAATGTGCACTAAATGGGCCCACAGGATAGTGGAATAATGTGGTCGACAACATCTGTCGACGCATATTAACATCAAAAGGAAACATTTCCACTGCATGAAATTCCAGTGGGGTAATGGAAAAAATATGAACTTCCTTTTGATACCAAAATCACAATTTTGATGTGGTAAAGTAGGGCGGACGAGGTTGTCGATCGGGCCACCCACCCCCACCTTTAATAGTATCTGGTAAGTTCGCGGGATTACAAGGTTCTACACGAGTTACTTGATGATTACTTTTCCTTGAATTTTACAAATTTGGGTTTACATTTCAAACACTACACAACTTTACAGTTTTTGAAATAACGAAAACACTTTAGGAATAAATACTATATCTTACCTTGTTCTGCAGTTTGGAATATCACTATATTACTTCTTACTCTCGTTCCATTTTTATACACAGTTTCCAAGTATACAAGATACGTGGTTAGTTCTTTAAGATCCGTTAAAGTATACATTGTATACTCAGGTTCTATCTCTGTTATAGTTCTTGAATTACTTGCGTTCTGTTTATGCACAAGTATAAATCGTGCTATGCCTTCAAAATCCGGAACTGACCAAACGAAACGCGCTTGGTGACTGTCAGGAAAACCGTCCATGGAAAAGTTGGTTGGTTGTATTTTAAATGCTGAAACTGCTGAAAAAGAAGACAAAAAAGAGGTAAAACAGCGTTATTAACCATTAATATGCACATGTCTTCAGAAGATATAAGGCATACATTCACTTTCATATTGATTAATTTTTATGCAGAGCCACTGTTGAAATAAATGTTCAAATTAGCAGAAAGACGTCAACAATACGCATAACACGTCAATAATTTCTTGTTTTCCACCGTGATCTCTCCGAGACAGTTGAACATCCGGAACGTCTTAAGGGATCTTTAATAGGCTACTTTATCTTCTAAGAGTATTCCCAAAATGATTTCTTTAGAATACCCATTTCTGCTAATGGAAACCCACATCCCGAAATGGGAAATATTCAAATGCACAACGCTGGCTACCAGGCTTACATTGTCTTAACAGGGTGCATCAAAAGATAATAGAAATTGAACCTTGCGTGGGTTAGCTAGAAATTATCAACATGTCTTAAAGTAACGAATTTTATACTTTTTTCTGGCTTTCTTGGACTTGTGCAATAGCAGCACATTCTTTTAAGAGCGCCCTTAATTTTCAAAATTTGAGATTTGTGCACAGTTGTGTTGGTAATTGTCTAGTAAACTATACCTGTGAATGGTAATTTTCCAAAGTGCGTATTTCAACATGAAAAAAGGTCGAATTTGTAATTAGAATCGGGATCCCCGATTGCAATTTAACGGTAGATCAGGAAACCCCCAATTTCTGTTCATTTTGAAATAGTGAACTGCACAAAAACCTGACTTGCCTTAACCAAGGGGACATCTAATGGATGAACGTAGATTGTTTTTTTTTTTTTTTTTTTTTTTTTTTTTTTTTTTTTTTTTTTTTTTTTTTTTTTTTTTTTTTTTTTTTTTTTTTTTTTTTTTTTTTTTTTTTTTTTTTTTTTTTTTTTTTTGGGGGGGGGGGGGGTCGGAAAAAAAATAATGGCCGAGGTGCAGGCGAGCCCATTATTTACAGTGTAAAAAGTGTATGACGGAAAGAACTTTATACATAATTAGAAACTGTTACAACAACAACAACAATAATAATAATAATAATAATAATCTTTTTATAGCGCTTTATTGTTGTAAAGAACGTCCAAGCCATCAGGAAATCCACACAATCATTTCACTTCATCTATATGGCTATCAGCACTTAGATTGTAACATTCCCCATAGCAACTCCCCAGATTTCGCCTGGGTCGAGTAGCAATTGAGATAAAGTATCTTGCCCAGGAACACAAAAACGTTGACTGCACGAGGGCTCGAACTCACGATTTATAATGGTCTTAGGGTCATAAGTCCTACACTCTCTCTGTTACGCCACATGTGCTATCAAGTTACAAATATTATAACTGACAGCTTCCCTTTGACTATTACCAATTACCCCAGCGTAGTTTTAATTAGGCCATGTTACAATATGACGTACCTATGATGACTGATAGCCGTGACAGTGTAGCAGATGGGATCTGACGACTCCTGCCTCAAGATAACTCAAGTAAATATTCATGATTACATGCCATATTGCCCACCTGGTGTTTCAAGGGATGATCCACAATTTTACATTGAAAAAGACGGTTACAATTTATAGTAAAAAATAGAGTTTCCAAAAAATTGGTGTTTCAAGGTATGATCCACAATTTTTCATTGAAAAAGACGGTTACAATTTATAGTAAAAAATATTGTCACTCAAAATACTAAATTCCAAACTGTCTTATGATTTTGGTTTTGTTTGTTTTTTGATATTCATTTTTTGCTTGAGTAGTACGTAACGTAGGTTATCCTATAGATAATGTTATATGCAATGCATTACTGCATATGAGCCAATTATGAGTTGTACGACAGCGAAAACATTTACATGCGTTATATTTATATGTACTTCATAATTATAGGAATTTTTTTTTTTGAAGTGGAACGTTCGGTATTTCTGTTAATATAAGCAAATCTGAATGTATTTTATTCATGACCCTAAATCGTTATTCATGATGTCGGAAAAAAAAAAGAAATGGGTATGATTTCCTCAACAACTTGTAATTGTAAGGTATTTAATTGTACACATCATGTTGCGTCATCTTTGTAATATAATACATTCAGATATGCTTATTCCATATTAAGTATATGTAAAATGTATTTTCTATCAATTGGTGGGGGTTAAAAAAGAAATCAACAGGGGAAATATGTTTTAATTTATAGCAAATTTAAATTGAAATGAAAATAAATTGATTGTACATATACATCTTAGAGCACTTAAACGATGGTCGTTTTCCTTTTTTAGGAAGAAGAAAAAGGCAATCCTCTTTCAATGTTATTATTATTATTATTGAGAGATTTTCTAACCTATTTTCGGGCAACTACAAACACAGCTAACATTAAAAAAAATGATTTCATTTTGACGCCCTTTCAACGCATTACAAATAGGACTGCAAAGAGCCTGGATGCATGCTAAAAACAGTGAATGAAACTCAAGACAGTACAAGAGAATATAAGCCAAATGCACTTGTTATGGACTACGCTATTTTACTTTTTGGAATAGCTTTTGCTATTGAACATACTATATAATCCGTTATGATACCTTATCAATTGATGACACCCCACAGCACACCTGACCACAACAATTAAATGGTTGACTTTATAAAAGCATAATTAATTTCATCAGCCGAGCACCACGTGGATGTGTACACAAGTACTATTCACAAGCAAATCTACTCGTTAAAGCAACCGTTTCGTGATTGGATCAGTAAATGAAAAACCTCATTACAAATATTAGCCGACATTTATTTTTCTCTTAGGCTAAAAAATCAAAATTAAAGGAGGATGGCCCGATTTAAGTATATAATTGTTTTTAATGTTGATAGAATGCCCTTCACCCCAAAACCCCATCTGTAAAGTTTCACATCGATAGTTCAACCCGTTTTGATATGACAGCTAAAAACGTAAGTAATCCCCAATGAGTAGTACTGTGTAAATTCAATTGGTCGACCAAAATGGGCCATTACTTCGCATCAATAACATCCAAACCAAACATCCTTTAGCCATAGATTTTTGAAATTAAGCATTTTGGTGACTATTTTTACTTCTAGTTACTATTTTAATTAATACCGCAAAAAGTATATGGAAATCTCAAGTCAGCCTCTTTAGTGAAATATTATCAATCAACTGTTGTTGTTGTGGGCTTATTTGGTAACAAGGTATTATTGAAATCGGCAAATAAACGTCATAAGAGGCGACGACATTCACAAATGAACAAGTGTTTCGCATTCATAAGTATAAATTGCCAATTTTGTTTACAAGCGTGCTCGACCGTCACTTCACCCTCGTGTTATTAAATTGTTTCACTTGGCGTGAAATGACATTTGACATGTTGAATGGATGATTGCGTAATCCTTATATCAACGTTTTCCGCTTAACAGTCTTCTAATTTTACAACCGTTTACATGAGTAAAATGAATAGATGTTAATCGGACAGTTTTTTAATGAGAGGAGCTGATTTTTGTAATGCACAAATCACACCAACAAACGTGACAAATGTTCCATCAACGAACTAGGTTTTATAGAGAAAATGATTTGCATTCTCTTGTAACCAGACATCGTCGCCACTGTTGGCCGGGGAAGGAAAGGAAATTCATTCAAACTCTATAATAAATGCCGATAGGTCCAGGTGAAGGCACAACCACATGTTGTGTGAGAGCTGAAGGCACCGAGGTTTATAGAGTCAGATCAAGATTTCAAAAAGTTATCAGTCATTTGGAATCGGAGGAGAAAGCATCAAACGATACAAAAATGCCTAGTCTCGGGTAAGCTACCAACACAAGGATTCCCAAATGACCCTTTCAAATCTGTGTGTAATATCCCTGGCAATAACCCGTTATTCACCAAACTAGGCGAATGATGACACCCGGTCCATTGCCTGGCCAACCCGCTAGCGTAACCACCTCTTGGTCTAGTACGTGTCTACTTTGACATCCCCTTTCTTGCAATCTTTCATAAGAAGCTATTGGAGATTTGTAAGTGTATGCAGATACATGAGGAGGGCAACGACTATTACGCTTTAATAATAATATGTAGCCATAAGATAGGACTAATGGCCGTCAACACACGATTTTAAAGATGGAGCAAACAAGAATTGTAAATAACGTGTGTGAACATACCAAAATATTAGTTGTGGTTTAATATGTACAATAGATGATGTATTTACCCAAGAAGTAAAATAGTAAAACATTCGTGTGTAGGGAAGACATTTTAGGGCCAACAAAATCAAATTAGTTGCGAAAAGAATTGATTTAATAATAAGTCCCTTAACAAAATCCGAAGTTCAAAAAAAGAGATTTTCGATAAGATAATAAAGGAATTTAAATTGTCTCTGTGTTTTCAAAGCGCTGTTCGCGGCTTACCTCGAGAACAACTTCACCCTCATGTTATAAATGTTTTTCACTTGTGGTGAAATGACATTTTCACATAGTTTGCAAGGATGACTTGGAGAATCCATTATCAACGTTTTCCGATTTAACACCCTCGTAATTACCTTTACCTGAGTAATTGAATAGATTTTAATCGACAGTTTAATGAGAGGAGCTGAAGTAATCACAAATCACACCTAAAACGTGACAAATGTTCCATCAAAGAAAACTAGGTTTATGTAGAAACTGATGCATTCATTTCTAACCAGAATCCGGTCTTGCCACCTGTTGAGCACCTGAAATTCGTTTCAACTTCTTAACATAAATGGCGATATTGTCCAGGTGTAGGCAACACCAGTGTTGTGAGAAGCTGAAGGCAACAGGTTATTAGAGGTCAGATATCAAGGAATTTTCAAAGTGAAAACAGCATTGGAATAGGGAGGAGAAATGCATTCAAACGATGTCTCAAAATGCCTAGTCTCGGCGGCAGCTACCACCAGAAGGATTCCCAAATGACCTTTCAATATTCGGTTTTGTGTAATGTCCCATGGCATGATAAAAAAAAACATATTGTTTTATTTCACAAACTAGGTGATGATTGAACACCCGGTTCAATGGTCCGTAGACGTCCAAACACTGTAGCATGTTCAAGCAACTCTTTGTCTAGTACGTGTCCTACTTTGACATTCCATTTCTTGCAATCTTTTACTAAGAAGCTAGTGGATGATTGGATAAGTATACAGATTACCATGAGTGCACGACTATAAGCTTTTAATAATAAGATGGTAGCCATAAGACAGAGACGAATGGCCGTCACACACGATTTTTAAAGATTAGCAAAAACAAGAATCGCATATATCACGTGTGTGAACTTTACAACCATTACTCATAATGTTAGTTGTGGTATTTACAATGTACAAAATTAAAAAAAAAAAACTTTTTCATTTTTTTTTTAAATTTTACATGAAAAGTAAAAATATAAAACATCGCTTACAAAATTCAATAGTGCGAAAAAGGACGAATAATACTAAGTCCCTTAAAAATCGAAAGTTCAAAAGAGATTTCGAAATACATCTACGTATCAATAATGATTTTAGTTGGAACGGAGGTTCATTAGTTTGCTTCATCTGTCAATAATCAGTGATAATAAAAAATCGCGATTTATTAAACCAACGTATTATTCTCTTTAGCTTTGCTTAAAACAACATGCGAATGTTGAAGTAAGAATACCTGGTGTTTGTAATTTTATACCTTAGGAGACAGATGCGATATACAAACAAATACACAACACCCTTCTGGAACGCCTAGGGAGTGTCATTGGAGGATTTGAGGAGAATATGAAAAATGCTTGTGAACGGGAGGGAGGAACATGAAAATCTCCATCAGGGAGAGGGGAGGAACCTGAACAGTTACATGGAGATATTTTATAACGTAAGAGGGTATGCGAAATTGCTTAACTGAAGTGAAGAAGAAACGCGAGATTTTTCGCCAAAAAGTTGAATTCCTCCATTCTATGTCCCCTTCCTTACACTTAGTCTCTGCCGCTTACTACAATGAACACTATTTATTTCCTTTGATTTTGTTACCCTTTGTTATCGAAACAATGAATCCAGTATCAAAACCACTTGGTTAAATCCATACTCTTTTTGAAATATAGAAATATAAAGACTACTAGACTCAAGTTTTTGTTTTTGTTAGTCAACAGATACACGCAATACATTACAATAAGCGAACTCTGAAAAGTTGTTCGTGTTATAACAAAAAGTATAAATGGCAATGCACAAATACAGTTTTCCAGTTGTGATTTGTGATTTGTCGCTATGGGACATCAATATCAAGAAAGAGGGAGGGAAGAAAGAGCGAGAATGTGGGAGGTGGGAGAGAGAGAGAGTGTGTGTGATTGAGAAAGAGCCTCGGTAGCGCTAAAAAATTAATTAATTGTTCATAGTGGACTTATCGTCACTAAAGTTGCTTCTCTAATCGAAATGATCCAGAGATTTCCTCGATTTTGCCGTTTTCGGTCTTGCAGAGTTCACATTTATGGCAGTCCCTAAATCCAAGAACTTGGAATAATATTTACCCAAAGTATGGTGATATCGGGTACGGCTGTTTGAAACTGTAACTTTAATTGTCTGCTAACTTAACCCTTGTTTCATGACCCGGTTTCATGATTCATCATTGAAATAAACATTCGCTTTGCCGATGTAACCTGAGGTTAATTGATGAACAGACATGACTGCTTTTCTTGCATACAGAATGGCAAATTATTCAGTCTTGGATGTTTTTAAACTCATACCTGTCCAACTCACTTTTGTTTGATGTAACATACTTTCATAAATTTTAAATTTTAAGTTTCATTGTTAATTTTATGTAGTTCGAATGTGTTTAGACTAAAATGGCACTTTGTTGAATTAATCGCAACTCAAGCAGAAAAGCGGTTTAAGCTCATTGTAGGCAATCGAATATATGTCTGGAATTACAAATGAAATGAAGCCTATTTACAGGAATGGTTTTAACCATATGGTGCTTACACGAAATTGTTGGACCTTGAATGACAAAAATACAAACCCCATTTAACCATTATTTGGAGATATGCTCTCATTTATCGTAGATATAGACTCCTTTATGCAATCGACCAGGATTGAATAGGAGACTGCTTTTGTGAAAGGTTTGAATTAAGAAACATATCTATGGATTGAAAAAAATATTGGCGTGAAAAAACAACAGATAATTCGTGCAACAATCATATATTTATATACATAATTTCGAGGACAGGCTAATAGAAGTTCCTAACTCAAAAATGCTATATGGGACTTTATGTTAATGCTTGTATGGTCTTGAAATTGTGCTGTATCTACAATGGAAGTGGAATTGAATTTAGACCTATAAAAAATTTAGAAATATACAGATCAAACAGATCAAAATGGCCAAAAAAGTGCATGAGCGAGTTAGGGCCTTCTGTTAGTTAGTCAACCCTCGATTTTTACTATTTACTGTAACATCTTTACTTGCCAACTTTCAATTGTCCATAATATCAAAATCAAACAAATGAATCACAATCATATTTCAGTTGGACTCCATTTAAATATGCATACGCGCAGATTTTTTATTTCTATGTACATATTTGTTTTAAAGCATTGTTGATTAAAAACAAACGAAATAGATATTTACAAGACTATCGGTTTCAAATGCTTGGTAGTTGAACTATTCTAAAAAATGACGGTAACAGTTCACTTTTCAGTTATTTGAAATATAATTTTTGCATAGTTATATCGCTCTGAAATTCAGCTCATCAAAACATGGTAGTTCGTATTGCAACAAATCTAGGCGAGTCACATGACTAGCAAAATGATATGTGGGTTTTCTACCATGCCTAGGCTACGGATATACTTATTGGAGATAGAATGATTACCATGCGAAACATTCTCCTTTCATTAATGTCACACTGTGGATATGTTGTTCAGCTTCGAATTTTCAAATATTTAAATTCAGTGCCAACAGCTCGACTTCAACTTAGATAAATACCAATTAGAAGAACCATCCATGGAGGGCTATCGCATTTCATGTCACCATGTGACGTGACTGGGCGATTGACTTTATCATTAGCCTTTTCAACTCTGCTAGATTTTGTTTAGATTATAGAACATAAGTCAATGGCTTTTGGAAGCCGCCTAAAAAGCCACAGATTTAAGACTATGTTTTTTTTTACTCATTGAATGCACATTTTTCACGCTGAAAAAGGAAAATACAAATTTTAAATTTATAGATTATAGTAGTTTGAGCTCTAAACTATTATAATCGCTTGTAGAGTCCCATGGGTTAATAAGAAATTGTCAGACAACCTAATGGACTGTATATAATATTCATCAATTTATGATCATGTGATTCAAATTATTTTGTTTTCATCTTTCTTTCTTATAATACCGTGAAATCCCGCGCATTAATGTGCACAAGAAACCCCACGTATTTATATATCAATATTGACTTGTAATGAAGTTTTCAAATTCACTCAAATTATTCCATTCACTCAGCTATAACGCCTTGTGAAGAAAAACTTCAAAAGGTGTTATAGTTGTAGTTTAGCCCGCCAATATAAATATAGTTTGTACTTGCGTAATAGCTCATAATTGATTCCATTGTCCGATACATGTAGTTCCCGAAAGTATTTTTTACCATGGTGTTACCGTATTGAACGTATATATAGACAATCAATTTCCAATATGATGGGTTTCTAGATGCTAGATGCTTTTCAAAGCACGTGCACTGTTAAAAATCTTTCTTTGCATTTATTTTTCATTTTTTAACATGAAGTTACAAGGGAAAAACTCAAAACTCACCCTTAAATTCAAAGTGATTGTTAAGCATGATTTTGGACTGTGTAAAATAACTGTAGTTAGCCGTCTGTTCGAGAATGCATCCAAGATGCCGGTAGGACACCCTAAATTTTACAGTGTAAAATCGTAATTTATTGCTGCTTTTTGCTGCTAATTGTCATTGGTTTACTACGAAGTGCAATTGTTACCATGTGTGGTGAATATTTACAGTGAAAATATCTTGTAATGTTATTTCCCGTCAAAAAAATATGTGTAATAACGGTATTTTAACCTCAGTCTTGCAATTTTAACAGTTAGCATTGAGTTAGAACTTTCTCAAAATCATAAAAAGTATTTTTCAAATGTGAATTACATCTTGCACTCTGATAATAGCAATACGATTAAATGGGTCACACCTTTTCGGCGCGAATTGAAAGACCTTGCTATTAGCGAGATGTAAGAAACAAGAACACTTAAGACCAGATGAAACTCCGATGTGTATCGGTTGCAATAAACACAATTGCGGGCATCTTTAGGGACACATAGGTATATTTTTCCAGGTGGAGGGATCATGGTTGTTGGAATTGAGCACGTTTATTGGTGTTATTATGGTCAATGACTCTAGATGAATGTGTTTTTTAAATATTATACAATATGTTTTATTTACATGCCATGCGCGAGGCATGTGCTTTTACGTGGAATGTAGAATTCTTTTGTTCACGGATTGATAGAACAAATAATTCTTAATTGCAGGTGTATACTACAGGGAGGATTAGATGCTATGCATGAGGTGTGTGCTTGTACTTGGAATGTAGAATTCTTTTGTTCATGGATCGATAGAACAAAAGAATTCTTAATTGCAGGTGTATACTACAAGGAGGATTAGATGCCATGCATGAGGTGTGTGCTTGTACTTGGAATGTAGAATTCTTTTGTTCATGGATCGATAGAACAAAAGAATTCTTAATTGCAGGTGTATACTACAAGGAGGATTAGGTGCCATGCATGAGGTGTGTACTTGTACTTGGAATGTAGAATTCTTTTGTTCATGGATCGATAGAACAAATAATTCTAAATTGCAGGTGTATACTACAGGGAGGATTAGATGCCATGCATGAGGTGTGTACTTGTACTTGGAATGTAGAATTCTTTTGTTCATGGATCGATAGAACAAAAGAATTCTAAATTGCAGGTGTATACTACAGGAAGGATTAGACGCCATGCACAAGACATGTACTTGTACTTAGAATGTAGAATTCTTTTGTTCATGGATCGATTTGACAAAGGAATTCCACGTTTTGCGTGCACACCTCACATATGGCACATAAACCTCGCTATTTTTTCTTTTCTTTCCCTGGCAAGCTGCCATGCTCGCCATATTAGAAGAAAATTGTACGTCCCTTATCATTGCGGCCTAGTTGCTTGCGTGGGCGTTATGTTTTATGGGTTTAAAAATTCGTGCCACGAATTACCTTACCGGGGCTTAAGCTTTAGGTGACAAGCTAGGTTTCCTATGTGATGATTATATAGACGTTGATGAAGTACCACTTTCTGAAACATTGACTCTAACATTTTACATGACGGATGATTTCCCTAGGTCTAAAAAGAAGGGCCATGGAAATAATAGAATTTGGGATGGGATGGGGTGTCAGCCGGTCAGACAGCTTCACTTAAGACGGCAGACTATATTTATTAGCAATTTCTCATGAATTGATTTGATGAGTTGTTTGATCAAAATGATTCCAAAAATGGAACTATAAGCAAATATTTTTATTTTTCCCCATTTTATTACAATTTAGAGGACCGAGACCTCAGTGGTATACCCAACAGTGGTTAACCACTCTGTTTGGGGTATCCCTCGAAACTGACCAGGATGGCTTGGGACAATCCGAGATTACCACCATACTCTTTTAGAAACTGACTGTGAAATCCATGTACAGGTATGACTCTCTGTACTTGGGACCGACAACTTAACGTCCCCTCCGAAGGACGAGGTATTCTCGTGGTTCATTTTCCCAACTCCGAATAAACCACGAGGAGAGCGGAACTCTAGTTTTAATCAATAGTTCTTATACAAATTAAATCCAGAATTTCGTACCCGAATAAATCGCAGCTAGTGGCCCTACCGGGGTTTGAACCGGGGACCTCCTGCACCAAAGGGGAATATCCTAACCAGTGGGCCACTGGTTGCTAAAATTAAAAAGTTCAAGCCAAAACTAAAACCCAACCTAATAGAAGGGTTTTTGGTTTATCGGTTTTTGGTTTATCGAGTTTATGGAGTTTAGAGGACTAGTTGGCTAGTTGGCAAGAACTATTGGCATGAACTATTCATGTAGTTTTGACAAAAACTTAATGGGCATACGTCACTACTCTGCTTTCAAAATCAACGTTGAGCGATCTGTAGCCATCTGCAAGGAGGCCGATTCACAGAGACTTATTAAAACATCTGTTTCAAAATATCTTGTGATTTATCAGCACCTGCTTTGTTTTCGATGCTTTACAGGTGCACTTTATTATAAAATATGAAGTTTACGTCATGAAGCTACGTTTTTAAATCACAGCAATTGGTTTGATTAAATCTGTCTATTTATTTCTTGCAAATCACTGGGTATAGGGCCCTTACACAAAGCTAAATTATTAAACTTTTTGTTTGCCCTCCAGATCATCCAAGCATGAAGAGAATATAATACATGTACCTGGTTCACGTGAACATTTAAGATATTTCTGCAGGTGATTCTTTTGTATTCTTTGTACGCTTGGGTTGTTCTCACTGATTTCTATACAATGGATTGGAAACCTGGGCTTCGTAATTGAAGCACTGATGACCATGTTGGTCATCCAAAAAGAGCCCAAGCAGGTGGTTAAGAGCCGGTCATTTATATATACAAAATTGTTCCCATTGAAATGTGGATAAGCGACATAACAGACTACAGAATCAAGCCAATTCAGCTCAGTGAGCTCATTGTATTTGCGCGTATGGGATGGCATGTCTCTAAAACGTGCACCCGGGATACAACTTCTGTTTAACAGGTGTCTCTGGAATGGTATTGTGTTCGGTAGACCAAGATGCCGCCCGTTGCTCCATTCATCTAATATACAATTACTTCATTCCTTCATTCCTTGCAAATACTGCTTTACTACAATTGTGTAGCCAATCCATTGTATAGAGATCAGTGGTTGTTCTGGAGGACAGGTCTGGTCAAGTTAATCTATTGACCTCCAGTGAAACCGCCCTATTGGTTAATGACAACACAGCACTTTTAATCCATGCTGCTGGAAGTCCAGGGGAGTTAATCACCAGTGTGCGAGAAGTTTGTTTTTTGACCCAAATTGTGATACCGTATATCAAAAGTCTAGAAAAAAAATCAGCAATGGGAAACATGGAAAGCTTTGTTGAGAGGCAAAAATTCAAACAGGTTGAATTATTTAAGAAATAGAGGGTTTGTAGTGTCATTTATGGGCGAATAATGTGTCCGAGGTCAGAAAAACTAAATAATGGGCGAGGCGCAGCCGACAGTGGCGTGCCGGGCCTGCCCGCTCTGAGGGGGCAAATTTCCCGGTGTTGGGAAATTTTCCCTCTCAGGGGGGTCAAAAGGCCAATTTTTCCCGGTCAGAGGGCTAAAAAACGGCCGATTTAGCATGATTTTTGCAAATTTTTTCCCGGTCAAATTGCCCCCCGCCTGTTACGCCACTGGCAGCCGAGCCCATTTTTTGAAAGTTTTTCTGGCCGAGGATACATTATGAGCCCATAAATGACAATGCAAACCCTTTATTTCTATTCTATTACCTAACAGCCTAAACAGCTTAATGTAATAAGAAAATGCATTGGCGACCCATTATTGCAGAATAATGGGCAGTAAACTGACCAATCAGAATGCTGCATTTTCAATAATGGGCAGCAGAGGTAATAGAATTTAAAATTAAGTTATACTTACACCAACGCATTCATCCAATCATGAGGATAAAAGAGTATAATTTGTCCTATTCACGGTCATTATTTTTAGGAATATATAGGTTCACAACAGTTCGAGGTCATGCGGAGTAATTCTTTCAAAGTGCTCCGATTTTATTGAAACTAGTCTCTGATTTTTGGTCTGCTCATATCACAACATAAAATCATCATCATCATCATCATCATCATCATCATCATCATCATCATCATCACTCATCACTATAGGAAAGTAATAATAATTACAATGATACACTGCAATTCAACTGTTAATTTAAATGACAGGATTATGATACAATTATATGAATTTTGCTTTTGCCTTTTAAAAATATTTTTCTTCTTTTTCGGTTTTTTTGTTTTTTGAAAGGAAAAAAACAACCCTTGCAAAGAGCTAATGACATTTTCAAATAGCTCAAATGTTCTCGAGCTATGTCATGCCCAGGCGCTCTTGTATTTCTATTGAATTAATAACATCCATTTCGGAATATAAAGTTAAAAAAGGTCATCATTTTCTTTGTCTGAAATGCACCGAGTTTCATCATTTAATGCTTCTTGAGGTAGGAGAACCTATTAAAGCAAAACAACCAAAACGAAATGCGCTTCTTTTGTGAAGTAGCTTTAAATATTTAACAACTTCAGTTTACCCTTTGAGTGCGGAATCGAAAAAAAAAAAACATTGTAAATATTGTTACGAATTATAACATTACACACTGCCGTCGTTACTTTAGAGTTATAATTTAGAACAGAATATGGATTTAGGTTAATCCAAAATGTTTAGTCTTGTTACTTTCTTAGATGTAGGTAGTTATTGATATAACCACATTTTAAAATAACAACTGCGATATGAATTGCATGCTTTTTTTCAGTTGCGTTAAACGCGTTAACATATTGTGGATATATTGCCTTGTCTGCCGGCTATGTAAGAGTAAGGCTGCAGGCATACATGTCAGTTATGATATAATATTCTACCAAAGACATCTTCAATACCGACAAATGCCACGAACTTACCACGCTTTTCAGGTCTGTATAACACGGCAACAATGTACTTCGAGTATTAGACCAATAAAACATGTGAGTATCTTGTGTATTCCGAAGCCATTATGATAATGGTATATTACATTTATGGGGATGACCATGATTAAAGGGAAATAAAGTAATGTGTTAGTATCATACGATATATGTTTCTGACATTGATAGCGTCATAATTCAACTAATTAACTTATACTGAGTCACGTAAAATCTCCTAATACACTGCCAAACTAGGACTGGACTTGGGTGTTAAAATAAACACCGTAGGATGTTAAAAAGGACCACAGCAAGGGGTGTCAAATCTAACAAGATTGGTGTTAAACAACAATCAGAATGTCATGGTAACACTAAGGTGTGTTAAAATCATCATAAAGAGTGTTGTGTTTTGACACTCCTTAGTGTAATCTTTTTGTAACACCCGCGGTGTTCATTTTAACACCCAAGTGTTACGGATTTGGCGGTGTCATTTTGAGTGTTATTACTGATGCTGATTTTAACGTTTAAAACGTCCCCATAAGGTGGCATGTATAAACTGCTCACTTGTGTGTGCATCATCATTCGGTGATCTCGTATGATAACTAGCATATCCTATCTGTTTCATCCAGGTAATTGCATTCCTATGTTTGTGGTAGAAACTTGCTGAACTGACTTCATTCCCCTTTACGTAGATGTGACTTGTGGATACGCAAGAAGATATCACCGAACTTCTGTTTTTTTTAAAACAAAATTCAAGGCACCGGCGTCTTTGTAATTTAACACTGTTTTTGTGTAATTTAACATGTAGCTAACACACTATTTTTTTCAGGTTCCCCAACAACACCAAAGTGATTAAAACATTTAATAGAAACTCTTTCATCACAAATAATATTAAAAACCTTAAAAAATAGTAAAATATTTACTGTAATACAGTTTATGTGTGCGAGGCGTAGCCGAGTCTAACAAATAAGCAGTTTTATCGAAGGTTGGACATTCGCGTTTCCTAGCAACATGATGCTGGATTGCCTTGGTCAATGTTGCTTGCTTACCCGCCTTTCAGGTTTCGCGTTTTGCTGGTTGTAATTTTGCGCTGTCTTTGCGTCATTCTGTCTCGTGTTTCATCCGAGTCGGTCGTGGTGTTAGCTTGCGTGCCGAAAATCAAATCATAGTTTTCTTAAATATAAAATTCAAATTTTGCTTTTTATTTAAATTCCGTGGTGTTGTACTGAGGTGCTATTCATTTTTCGTAAATTTGAACTTTATAAACTCGTTTATGTTTTCTGTTATTGTTAATTCGTTATTTTTTGGTTGGATATTAATTGCAAACTAAAGGCAAACGCAAAGGAGCTTGAGCAAAACGCTCAGTAATAGGATAGTCAATTAACCTGATTGTTGAACAATTTGAAGGGCAAACGCCCAAATTGGGATAGATTATGAATCTCAGTAATGAATTGTTATAGAAGTCTATTTGGTCTATCGATGCTTGAAGGCCCCGAGAGACAACGCTCAGAGAATTGTGCTATTATTATTAGATTCATTAGGCTTGAAGGCAAACGCTAGAAGAGGCTCGAAGCAAACGCTCCCAGTAGAATTGGGCTATTATATTCAGTCAAATTGATTGTTGAACAAATTGAAGGCAAACGCTAAAGGTGGGCTCGGAGAAAACGCTCAGGAATGTGCTATTTTAATAATCCATATGTTGTGGAAATTTTAAACGCAACCTCATTGTAGCTAGAGCAAACGCTCAGTAGGAATCTGTTACCTTCTAATCTGAAATTGTTGACACAACTTGAAGCAAACGCCACAAAAAAGGGGCTGAGCAAAACGCTCAGTAAGAGTTCCTATTTTAGCATTATATTTGTGAAATATCTTAACACAACTATTATAGTAAGCTAGAGCAAACGCTCAATAGGTGTTTGAGAAATTCAAGGCAAATTGCACGAAGAGAATAAGGAGTTGTTTAATTTTCCTCTTTACTAATTGTGATATTTACATCAATCTCAAACATGCTGCTTCCTGCAACTATTGTCATGAGTGTATACGTCTGAGTACTATATATCTCACAATCTCTATGGAGACTAATTGTATATTGTTGACGAGGGCACACAAGTTTATTAAATGACGTCTCGGATGAAAACGAAGAGGCCTCAATGCCATCTCGCTTCCTTGTCTAGTCCTTTGATAAATAGTCCGGCGGATTATTAATCACTTCCACTGGGTGTGAAAGCAGATATACTCCGGCGGGAGCCATAGTCCGGGCTCCATAGACGATAACGAATTTAATATATTAAAGGCGTGAAACTAATGTTGCGTTGAAGAGTCAACTGAATGAGTGCTATTCCTTACCGTTGTAGCCGGACAGTGAGTTACGAGGACTATAATTACTTCTACACCGGGCTTCCGCGCATTGAAGGAAAATTTCCTCCTTCAATCCACTTGCCTCGCTTTAAATAGTGCTAATGGTGCTGATGGGTGCGATTTGAAATCTTCATGGACACTGTAGATCACGGACCGTCAAGTTGAGGGTACAATCTGATAGGACTGTTATTTGCGTGCAGTTTGAGATGAAATAAAACAAAACGATATTTCTATTATAGCCGCAACATTTGAGATGCAATCGTATAGGAATTATCGATGCATGAAATACATAACACTATGTTGCTGTAGGGCCTAGTGTATTTCACGCCTCCATACCCCATAATTTTGATGGCGTTCCATAATATGAGGTAAAATAATGAAATAACATATCTTGGTTATTTTTTCAAATAACAAAGGAATACAAAAATATCGATAAATAAGATGCCAGAGGAAAAGACTAAGAACTTCACATGCTTCTGCGTCTCGTCTAGATGACTTCGGTCAATATGGCCCAGATCTGGTACAGATCTATTTGCTCTGCGTGCATTTATTTTTTATACCGCTATTTCATTTCAATTGTGTCACTTTCGTTTCTATAAATGTTCATCTCCTCTTTCCTATTTTTGATAATAGGAATATTATTGGATTTTTGTAAATGCGTGTAGTTTATAAAAGTTTATAAAAAGGTATTCTATTTTGTTTTGACTGAACTTTTAGCTATATTAGCTATAAATGGAATTATATTTCAATTATATTTCATTGTTCTCCCCCGTTAAAAGCATTTGAATCATGCTGGGTCAGTGGAAAACTGGAGGTTTCATTTTGGAGGACGATCGGGGGATGAGCTTAAGTACGGATGCATATTTAGACTCTTGAAGTACCCTAAAGGTTAATTCAATTGAAACATTTAAACATTTGGAGGACCCAAAGTTTAATTCAATTTCAGAAGTGTGTCAGAGAAGAAATATAAAAATAAATTGAGTCAAACAGAAATAACCAGAAATCTTATAGCTACAAGTCAGTCCTTATAGAAACAGTCAAGGAAACTAAAGCAACCACCGTGCTTAAAAGCCGTGAACCAGTAATGAAGTACTGTTGAGGAGAAAGGTAAAAAGAGGAAAAGCTTCACCTACTTATGAGGAAAGATATAAAGAGCCAAGGGCGTAGATCGAGAGAAGGATATGCAAGGACCAAGCAGACTGAGTTGAGGACCCAGTACCAAAATATCACTTTAATGCAACAGGCAAATCAAAACAAATGTTCGATATCATTCGGATACCAAAACCACATCAGTAAAATCCTGAGCAAAAACAGAAATGGTGTAGTTCCGGATCGAAAGATGATATCCTAGGGTATGGAGCAGAAATGTTTGAAGACCAGAAGTGCGTACATTTGGAAATCTTCTCAGTGGAAAGATGGGTGGATTTAAGGTTTTGTTTTCTTTGAAGTCTTGAGAACTCAAACAAGGAAGATTCTAATGACTGTCATTGTTAACCGTTTCAAGATGAAGCTTAAACAAGAACTACCGGAAGATTAGGTAGCTTTTAAGAAGGAAAGAGGAACCAGGGGTGTATATGCTTCATTCCTTGCAAATACTGCTTTACTCCAATCTCTGTATGTAAGAAAGCTGCAATTTGATGGAACAATGACTACACATAGATTTTGCCAACGTTTCATGAAAAGTTGTTGAACCATATCGCTCAGACCGGCGTCTTTACATAACATTTAGGTTGGTAAATAGTGAATAACCTGTGAAATTACACTATTATACATGACTGATGAATGATGCTCCATTGTCTCTTCAGCAATTAATTACACATTCTACAGTGTATGGATTTGGAGAAATCGAGAAGGTAACGTTTGCCTACCCAAGTACTTACTTTATGCTGTTTACCATAAACCCCACAACCGCCACGTGTCAAAAAACGTCATGTATGAACTTGTCCATCAAGATCTAACTAGATATATGTGTGAAAGTAGCACCGCGAGTGCATATAGGGGAAGGGTAATGAAGTCAGTTCAGCAAGTTTCTACCACAAACATAGGAATGCAATAACCTGGATGAAATAGATAGGATATGCTATTTATCAGGTGAGATCACCGAATGATGATGCACACACACGTGAGCAGTTTACACATGCCAGAAAAAAGTATAAAGATATATAGATAAATCTGAAAAATTATTTTCTGCCAATCGATAATGACATCTGTAGCAGATAAAACTTCACGTGTTGTCCATAGTAATTTACTGGACTATTAGGTTTTACACGGGAATTTCGAAGGTGGGTGTCTGTATGTGTGTGTGTGTGTGTGTGTGTGTGTATGTGTGTGGGGTGGTGTGTTTGTGGTGTTTGTGTGGAGGTGGTGGTTGTGGGGTTTGTACCCACCGTTCACACACGGCGGGACCACTTATGAGGAAGCACCTTCTGGAACCGCGACACACAGTGACACGTGGAGGGGGGGCGTCCGCGGGTATAGAATCTGTTGTTTATTTTCTTTTTCGGTCGGTGCTGATTAATGCACTGTTCAATTATTCTTCCTCTATCTTTGATGTCCGCGATTTGACGGTATACATTCCGGTTGGTGTGCAAGTTAGAATACATCGTGTGCATGGTTGATTATATTACTTTCTAAATAGCGACCGCTACGGCCAAATTATGCTACTGAATGTTTCCCAGTTGGATAGGAGAATTTCAAACTACAATATAAGCTTTTCAGGACCTCAGAGTAATTAATTTTTATTATTAATTAAGAAACTTGATTCCAAATTAGTATATATCCGTTAAAAAATATTATCTTGTCAAATAAAGATGTCCGCATTCTACCGGTATAAACTCAAAGTCCGCACTTGCCGGTGTGTGTGTGTGGGTGTGTGTGTGTGTGTGTGTGTGTGTACGTGTTGATGGTGTTTGTGTCTGTTGATAGTGATATGCATACTACGTACTAGATCTTTTGATATTATTTTCTTACTGTGACCACGTACACAGACATTTTCTGATTTACATTGACGTTCTCACAACCATTACAATCTGTGAAACCGTGAATTCGAAATTCATATAGATTTATTCCCAACTTTGCTAGGACAATGACATTTCGTCCATACTTATCAAGCTGCATATTCTGTTTCCAATATTAACGTGTACTTAAGTTAACCTTGACTGAATGTCGGAGACAACACAGGCTGTAATATACGGCTGCCTGCCAGTCAGTTCACTTTAAAGTCACAGCCGAATCAGTACCCAGTGACAGAAAGAAGAGTCATATCTCAAAATAACTACTGAATGCAAACAAAATATTACAAACATACTTCCGACAGATTGAAAAGACTTTGGTCTTGAAGAGAGACATATGGGAATACGACAAATACGCCGCAGATGAGGTTAGCTTGGTTGGTTAGTTGATGTGACACAGGAATTCTCCCAATACATGCCATCAGGGAGCGAACGTGGTTTTACAGTATTGACGTTTTTAAACACATTACCACGACATAACATCGGAAATGTCAAAATAGTTAATACATTTGCTGTCATAAAAAGGGAAATCACTAGCTGTTATATATCTTTTTGTAAAAATGCCGCTTATTTTTAACGTAGAAGATAATTTCTTTTATCGGAAATATAAATAACATAATATAGAGCTATCAAGGTAAATTAAGATAAAGCTGTCAATTGATTAATGTGCCATTGAAAAGAGAGACAGACTGCCTGGTATGATTAAATGTAGAAATGTAGAGTTCAAATGATAGAGCCCACGGGGCATTTTTACACTTGTTACTCGTGTAGTAACATATGATTCTACAGATGTGGGAAAACCATGGGTTCGAAATATTACTTTTCGTAGTTTTGGCTCAATCTGTTTAAACTTAGACAAAGCAGAGTTTGGAGCATATCGCTTGTTAAATACATTTGCTGTCATAAAGGGGGAATAAGGGGGTTAGTATATCTTTTTATAAAAAAGACGTTTTTATCTTACGTAGAGGATACTTTATTTATCAGAATTATAAATAACATAATATAAAGCTATCAAGCTAAATTAGTAGGTTTATCACTCTTCATGGTTGCAACCATGCTGTACGATCTTTGATCTTGTCCTGTATTGACTATGCCAACTCATTACTATGCGGCGTTAATGAAAAAAAAATCTCTCAAAAGGTTCCAGCACTTGCAAAATAAAGCTGCGCGTTTGGTGTTCGCATGCGGTCGTGACCAAAGTTTGTCACAACTTTTGATCACTCTTCCCTGATTGCCTGTTAAGGACGTATCAGATATAAAATCCTTCTATATGTATTTAAGTCTCTTCACGGACAGACTCCATCATACCTTACTGATGGTCAAAATTTGTATAATGTGTTGTACAGTAATTCTGATGGTACAAGAGGCTACGTTCTTCTTCTGATCTTTCCTCGTGCAAGCGTATATTTGGAGACAGATCATTCAACGTCATTGGTTCTAGGCGATGGAACAAGCTTCCCGTTAACATTAGATGTTACACACCACTAACTCACTTATACACAGTAGTCTATGGAAAAATGACAATTTTGAGCAAGTTTCTTTCACATTTAAAACTCTCACAGAGGAAATAGAACATTATATCCCTCATGAATATATTCCTGTTCATTGATTGGTTAAAAGTGCGTCACATGACCACAAATAGTTTAACTATTTGCGAGAAAGAGAGCGAAAGAGAGATCACAGGGAAATAGACGCCTATTTTCCCTATAATAGGCGCCTATTTCCCTCTAGCCTCGATACCCGTGTTATCAGTTCCTTTATCGGTTCTTTCGCTGTAGTCAATACGACTAGCTACGACTGTTAACGTTATGCATGAGAGTGCACAGACTCTTACTTGTATTTCTCAACGTATGTGTACGTTCGTATTAGTTATTGCTCTAAAAGGAACTTTGACGCATTGTTGAGGCTATTTCGTCGACACCCTAGAAACAACATGACTGCGCCCAGGTGCAATAACACCGGTGGGAAACCTTCTGCACGGATAGTGAGAATACAAAAAAAAATAATTACGTATGTTCTGTCAGTGTTCGAGGAGTTGTGTAAATAACGCCGGTGATTCCCGCGGTGATTTTTATTTTAATGCCATGAAATGGACAACGCTGATATGATCTCAACGCTGCATCACTGCATGACTGTGCACGGAAACAGAAAGGTGAGCTATACATGCTATATGCAGTAAATTCCGGGAGTAAATCGGTACAGACTTCAGCGTCATTATTTATCGAAAAAGGTGTTGATATCGTAAGTGGGGCGGACTTTCCTCTGCCTAAAAGGCAGTCAATGTTCAAGCTCTTGCCTTGCCTAGTCTAGCCTAGCCTAGCCCTAGGCTAGCCTAGCCTACAGAGTGACTACATTACAGGCAAGGCCTATTTTTTGTTAAGTAGGCCTCAGGCTCAGTTTCACTTTTAACCAATCAATGAACAAAAAATATATTCATGAAGGATATAAAACAAATATTTAATGATCTTATTCGGGATCTTTGTGGAATCTATTGGTCCCCTCGGTGAACTGGAGGGCGTGGGGTACTATTTTCCCTCGACCTTCGGTCTCGGGAAAATAGTACCCCACGCCCTCCAGTTCACCTCGGGGGCCAATAGATTCCACAAGATCCCTCGTGATCATTAAATATTTGTATAATATCACACCTAAGTACAAACTACAATCACCCAATAACTAAATTTTGAACATATCGTCGTGGCCACGACATAGTGTCGAATCTGATTTTTTGGTCAAATTGAGTTAATAGTTGATTCTGGTTGCATTTTATGTACTCTTTAATTGTACCCAAAAATAAAAGTAAAATTACATCTCCTAACAAAAATAGCCGCAGTCGAATAACACCCATTTGTATAAAACGGGTTTCACAAACAATCGAATACGTATTCGAAAGCTTTGCGTGTCCAAATATCTCAAAGCACACAGATAAATTGCGAACGAATACGTATTCGCTGGGACAAAAATTGCTAGTTCAGTGATCAAAATCGATAATAGGTCTGTCGAGATTTAAGGCAATCGGTGAAATTTACCTTTCTTCATGAGGGATTGGTTATGTTATTTCACATTTTAATTTTTGTGTTTTAATTATGTTACTTGTACTA
>JAMKCH010002188.1:0-79921 GCA_023653785.1 Ophioderma brevispina | reverse complement strand
GATGACTATTTTTTTAAGAGTGTGCATGCATTCTTCTTCTTCCAAAAATTATCTCGGTGTCCAAACACTGTGGTTCTCAATATGATCCAGCCCAGAGATGGAAACACGTCTGGCTGCTTCACTAATTCCCGCAATGTCTTGTTTGTTGCATTGTTTGCTCCATCGGTGGGCGACCAAGATGGTGTTCCAATGTCCATTGTCTGTTTCCACAACCACAGGTAGTATCCCGATCTGCTTCCAGATAGCCCAACTTCTTCAAGGAAACCTAGAATCGGCCATCCTTCTGGTTCTCAATCATTTAGGCCTTGCCATTCAGCCCATGAGGAGCCCATGTGCATCAGTTAAATGAGACATAAGGAGATTTCCGAAATAAGCGCCCCCAATTTTTCTCTCGAACCTAGGTTTTTTACGTATTTGGAATGCTTACGCAATGTAAATTAGATCACACCTGAAAGTTAATAAGCCGAAATTCCGCCATCTTTATGTAAGAAGATGATGATGTAGTAGTTTCTGCTGTCGTGCACGCAGAAATTCAAAGCATGGTGGTTTCTAGTGGAGAATGATTACGATAGCAGGCAAACAAGTTCAAAACAAGGTTTGTGGTTTTTACTTCAGCACCTGTTTGTCCAATAAACTTTCCAAACATTCTCGGTAGGGTGTTCCCTACAGCTGATCCAGTGAAATTTGAGAGAAATTCATATCCTAAAAAAAATCTCCTCCTGTCACTATTAATTAAAGAAAAATTGTGAGTTTTTGAATGCACTTTCAAAGTACCATACAATGCTTGGACTTTGTACTCTTCCTCTTCAAACACATATGTCATTACAACACATAGCTGCTATCTGAAATCACATTAGTGGTTTATTTTTATAGATGTTACACTTTCCATGTGGTGTTGAGTAGGGGCCATTATTTAAAACGTTTCATAACACTTGTTCAAACAATACACCAGCACAACGACCACATAATATTGATTAATTGTCATCATAATCATCAATCAATCTTCAAATCTAGCTCCACGTAATCTGTGCATATGATCGATAGTCTTTCATAATATATGTATTTTTCTTCCTGTTTGTTTACTTAGCTGCATATAGCTTCCTATATCCAGAACTTGGTTTACATAAATGTACACAACCATGGCTGGAAAGTCAATGGGAGCTGAACACTAACCGTAAAGTTCACACTCGAGGAGGGAATAATTTGAGGAATGGCATTCTTTGATATCAACATGATAATATCATTAAATTGTATGCCATGTGGGTATCTGAACATGTTTTGCCTCACATTAATCATCATTGTCATCATGGTCGAGCCATTCAAACAAGTTTGTGTTAACACTTTAGTGGCCTTGTTAATTTTTCCCACTTTTTGTAGTCAGTCATAACTTCATACATAGTAGAGCGGTTTGGACTGCAAAATTGTCGACAACCCCACCCAACGAAACGCAACCACTTCTATTCGAAAGCATAGTACTAAATCTTTTGTTAAAAAATTATGTATTGTGGTCCAAAAAATTTGGTGGCAGGGGTGTTTTTGGGGTAAAAAAATCAGGTTTTTGGGCTAAAAACTTAAGAATATCACGATTTATTAATTTCTCTTAAATCAACACAATTTTACATCATCCAATGCAATACTATCAATCTCTGACATTTATATTATAGATTTTCTGTTTTATTCCATATATCAAGGTTATAGACTTTAGAGCCCCCCCAATCACCTGTTTTTCCTAACCAAACAAAGTGCCATCCTTTTTATCACGTCACGACAACGAGTATTACCTGAAGCCTTTATGCAATGTATACGCCTATATCAATAACAAAAATGATACTATTAAAATAAGAATTGTAATATTTTTTCCTTAAAAAATATAAAAAATAATAATTTCGGCTTAACTTGCAGCCCAATTTCAATTTTCGGCATAGAAATCATCCCCTTCCACCAATATTTCAACCACAACCATCATTTTCTTAATCTGATAATTTATCCTGCAAATAAAGGTGGTTGTGTTTTGTTGTACTTGGGGATGGGGTAACTCGAAAACTAGAGTTTCAAGGCTCGGCCGCTCCGCTAAATAGTAGATTCACGCCCATCAGTTCCCCGTCTATTACTTTTCCAAAGTGTATTGGCATTGGAATGCAGGATGTGCAGTGGCTGAAAAGTAAAATTCCAGCGAAATCTATTGAAACATGTAAGCTTATAGCAGAGAAATCAATTCTGACCTTAATGAAATCATTCAGGTCAACGTAAACAACTTAATACTACATTACTCTCTAAGTACATTCTGACTAATCGTATTTGCTTCATGGGATTCATGTAACAGGTGAGTTGAATGAATGTTACTGACTTTTGAGCGCGCCGTGCTTTGGATAAAAGGAACACAAAAGCTTTTGCCATCTCTATTAATCATGAAAGACCAGATTATCTTAGTTCGTATAAGAAACAGGTGAACCGGGCTACATATTCTGCCTCCTCTCCCCAACTAGTCGCCGCTGTCCAAAACTTTTCTCCAGTGACCATGGTTGAATCTACTATAGTACACTTTGGCTCTGAAAATTTGTTTGGATAGGGAATATCATGGAGGTAAGTTGGTGGCATTTCCTGATAATTGATCCGTCCCTTGCCCCATCTGCCAAACGCCTTGATGCCACACTAAACTTTTATGTGGGAATCAATCCAAACAAAAGGCTACAGAAGGAGAATAAAGGGATAAATCCCCTACTTAAAGTGGTGGGTATGCTTTTAATGCTGAAATAACATCACACAAAAAGTATTTACATTTCCAGATTTTTTTTATTATGGCCAAATACTTTTGCAAGACAAGACATCTACTATTGTGTTCCAAATTTGTTTTATTGGACTCTTGCCGACAAGAATTGAGTTTTAGACCCATCTAGTTCTTTTCAGTTACCTATGGGGCCACCCTTCAGCAATGCTTTATGCAGAAAAATTCTCACAAAACTTTCAAGTTAATTCAACAGGCATTCACAATCGGAGCTTGCACATGCAATTTCCTATCTGGAATGGGTAGGCCTTTCAATATATACATGTATTAAAATTCTTCGCTGCAAGAGAAACAAATACACAAATAATCCAACCAAGAACGCAGCCGAATGTAGCGATTCCCAGAATGATAATATACCAGCAGCCTGGGCCGGCCGCCACATCACAAAACCCTGCCTCGTAATGTAGAGATCAATGAAAGACGGGAAATAATATTAAATTTCCTGTTAGTTCTCCTAATAGCCCGAGTCTAGTCGTGTTTCCTTTGATGTGGCACAATAGATGTGCAAACATTAAACTTTATGTGGGTTACTGTGTCTTCTTGGAGTCATGTTAATATTGAGCTGCTGGTATATGACCATCTCACCATCTAATGTTCTTATTGACTCTGAGCAAACCTAGCAAGTTATGAAAACATACATTTGTGGCTTTTTAGATGGGTCGATTTTCAATTGACCCACGGTTTTTATAAGGACATATGTTACAACATTGGAGATGTTGTAAGAAGAGAACAAGCAGCCTTTTTTTAAAATTACTGTGGGGCTTGCATATAGTGAAAACTGTCTTGTATTAAATCATGTATGAGTGGATCTTGAAAGTATTATACTTCAAAAAGAAAACCTAAAAGTTTTGTTTTTAAGGAAAAAATAATTGTTGGAGTGGTTCTTCTTGCAAGATGTGTATGTAGAGAAAATCTTTAAAAGGAGGTAAGGCAAAAAAAAAAAAAACCAAACAAGTTTGTCTCAGAAGAAATGTGAAAAATCACATTGCAAAATGGCTTTTTTTTTAGAAAAATGCTAATGGCATAAATGGCGTTTTTTTAATGCATGTTTGCCCACTTTTTTTCATTTTTTTTCTGAAATTTTTTTAACATAAATTTCAAGTGAGTAAAACCTAAAAAAAAATATGTGTCAAAAAAAAAACCAATTTTTAAAAAACAAAATGGTGGTGATCTTCTGAGACAAACTTGTTTTTTTTTTGGCCTAGGGTAAGGGAATGGGAATTCCATTAAGTGACACAGATGACCCACATTGCTTGCACCTTATGGAGTACCCCAATGCTCCCTTGCAAAAAGGTTGCCAAATTTGTGCATCAGCAAAAAAGGGTCACCTTACAGAAACACAGAGTAGGGACAAGAATCCGCAAGTATCAAAGAAAAGTGGCAAAGTAAAGGTGGGTGATCCAGTCAACAAATATTGTATGAAAAATCATGTAACCACATTTTAAATTTGGGACCCATACGGGGTCTGGAAAGCGGCAAAAGCATTGAATTTTTACGTATTTTCACATTTTCCAAGAAATGTAAACAGACTGGCAACCCAAAAGAATGACCCACGTGTAACCACCAGAACTAAAAAAAACTTGCCCAAAATCTAATCAGGTCGAGAACTCCTCAGCCCGCTTCCTTCCACCAAGTTACATCATTATACGCCTTACAGAACTCCAGAAAAATTTCATAAATTATGCAAATTAGATACTTAATTAGCATATTTTACACCCAAAATCTAATCAGGTTGAGAACTCATCAACCTGCTTCTTTCCACCAGTTACATCAATCGTAGCCCTTACGGAACTCCAGATAAATTGTACACAATGTTGACATTTTCAGTGCAATATTGACCTTTTTTCCCCTACCCCCTGACAGACCCAGGGGAGGACCCTGGGGAATGAATTACATGGTGAGTAGGGGGTATCCCTCCTACAATATAGCAAAGTTTGGCTACTCTAGCTCATCCAGAAAAAAAGATATGACCAAATGTTCCAGGGTTAACATTTTTATCACGGACATACGGACATACGGACGGAGCCCATTTTATAGTCCCCTCCCGAACTTTGTTCGGCGGGGACAAAAATTGTTTACCAATGGTTCTTGAGCCAAAATTCAAACTAAAATATTAACCAATTTTCCTACGATTTTTTGATTTCTTAAAAGGAATGAAACATCATACAAAAAAGCAAAAAATCGGACTAAAATCCCAAAATCAGACTGAAAATACAAAAAAATCCTGAAAACAAGAAAGCGAAGATAATTTAGCCAAGATATTAACAGGCTACGAGCAGTTATCTGATATAATCGCGGTCATAATCCCTTAGAATCTTTTTGCGTCAAAATAAACGTGTGATGTGCTGCATGTGTTGCAGCCTTATATATTTCCTTTACGCACTGTCATGGTGCTGCTTTGTGGGTGTGGACGTATTTTATGTATGGTCCAAGGGATTCTGAGACAGTACAGGTAAGGCTGATGGATTGGCTTTAATTAGTACAGCAACTTTCTATCACCCTCTTTAAAGCTCTGTTGATCTTGGTTATGATACATACTGCAAAAACCAGTCCTCGCACTCTATGCTGCAATATATGCTGCATTGTGTACGACAATAGCTTTAAATTAATTTTAACTGGATTTCCAATGTGTTGCGGGGAGTTGTGCGATGAGTGCAGCAAGGAAGTGATCGTTCATTCGTTCGTTTGTACGTGCAGTCATTGGTAATGGCTTAGATTTAGGATTAGTTGAGTTGTGTATAATTTGGGCCGCATGTATCCATGAACGCATGCTCCTAATTGCCCGCTTTGAGGCTGGGGCAGATTGGGACAGTCAGGGTTTTTCACCCTACTCTTATTCGAAACTAGGTGCGATGTACATGCACAGTTGTGACTCACTGCACACGAGACCGATGACTTAACGTCCCCTCCGAGACGGGTGCTTTCATGTTCATTTGCCCATTCCATTGGAGGAGAGTGTAGTATTCTGATTTTTAATCAATAGCTGGTATACAGATCAAATCCATAATTGAGTACCCCAATAAATCCCAGCAAGTGTCCCCCACCTGGATTCGAACTCAGGAAATTTGCACCACAGGCAGCACCCTAAACCCGGGACCCCGACCCTAAACCATCACGCTCTCCCACAGAAGTGTTTGAATCACATGCAACCATGGTGCCAAAAGGTATGAACAGAACCTTAGACTTTACTTGAGGCCACAGAACTACTTATATTTTCAACTAGTAAAGCACTCATGGCCTTCAAATGGTGCCCCTTTGATAAGTGAATTTTTGGTAGCCCGCAGTACATTTGAAATGCAAGCTGAGGATAAAGCAATCATCTTGTAGCTAACATAGATCTTGGAATAGTCGCAGCCAGATTTAACAGAACGCCTGTGGCGAGGATTGATTGTATCACGTTCTGGAAGTAGCTAGCAAGCAAATCTTCATCTTCAACCATAAAACAACCAAAGTGGCCCTTTTGAAATTGAATCTCATAAAACTCTAGAATCCTACAAATAATGGCCAACTCAGCTTTTTTGCATAGAAAATGAGGTACAAAGTGTCTAAAAGGACCCCCCAAAAGAATCTATTTTATTATAGGTTGTTGTAGTATCATGCAGTGTCCATGAGCGACTTAAAAAAAACACTTTTGTTGTAGTACTCAAGTTGTATACCTTGCAAAAAAGCCCCAAGACTACATCATGCATGTATGCAGCTTATTTGCAATCGCTTCAAATCCGCTACCGTTTTGTCACTTTGGGGAGTGATCTCTTTAAACCTGTTAATTTTGCAAAATTATCATATTCCACACTTAACTCTTGATACATTCCTGATTGTTGACAAAACCAAGTGTGAAGAGGTCATCAATGGATAATAAAACATGGGATTACATGGTTGTCTGCAATATCTTAATTATCTGAAAGCCATGCATTTTCAATGCGTTCCAAAGTGATTGTAAACTTGTCACATCATGTTTTCTATGCATTTCTAGACGACGTAGATAATGTGTGTCCCAGCTGGGATTTGGAAGCGCTTTTATGAATACAGAATATAGAATGAGACAATCAATATAAACCTTTTGAATACTACCGGAGAGAACGCTGACATTGATTAAACTAACCAGCGAAAACTAGCAAACACTTAAAGGGACATGAGGAAATGTTGGAGGAATTTTCAAAAACTACTCTATTCTCCGCTCTTTCCATTCTTTTGCATGTCTGTAGTTAAACCACCTATTGACTTACTCTTCAGGGATTAAATACAATGCAAGTTTTGTGACCATCCCCCACAGATGAGCAGTGATGTCGGCAGTCAAAATCCCTGCGGGCGTTCTCAAGTTTGGTTTGGGCAGGGACGTGTCTTCAGAGTCTGGAAGTAGGACCCATATCTATACCCTTTTTTATTAAAAGGACCCCATAGCTATACCAGATATGCAGATTTTGGCCAAATTTAACACAAATTTGCCATTTTTTTCCTCAAAATTTTGTCCTTTTTAGCAAATTTTGGAAAATTGGCTTCAGATTGGAGGAAATTGGACTAATTTTCAACAATTTTTAGAAAATTTTAGCTTTCAATTGAGCAATTTTACTCATTTTCCACAAATTTGAGAACTACTAAAAAAAGCTATTACGATACCAAATTGACATGGAAAAGGTGTCATTCATATACCAGAAGGATGAAAATAAGACCATGCTTGCGGCATCTCACTATTATGAATATTATTAACCCTTTCGCACCCGAATTAATTTTAGGATTTCATTTTTGAACTGTCGCCTAAATACATGTCTATCTCTGCATAGCAATTCACATGCCTTCTCCATGTTGTAAAGAACATTCTAAACTTCAAAATTACCAAAAATAACAAAAATAATACCAAACTTCATCTTTTGGATTGTTGCATATTTGAGATCCAAATAGTACTGAATGTCATTTTCAAGTTTATTTATTTGCTAGAAACGCTCAGGCGTTCTCTCGGTGCGAAAGGCTTAATGAGCTCATTTTTTTTTTGTCAGGTCAGGTTTTCTTTTCTTTGAGGGCCTGCTACTGGTATCCTGGTAACCAGTACTACCTGTCCCAGGGCCGAGTTGTCGGCAGCATAAACCGTCCCCCCAATGGAAATCTATTAGAAGTAGCTGGTACCCTGGTAGAATGAAACAATCGGTTCTCGACCCACAAAGGTTGACTACACCCACCAAGTTTCATGACCATACAACCATTTGTAGGTGTTTGACCTTGGATGGCCCCACATGACCTTGAAATGACCTTTAAAATATTCAGCACTGAGTGTTGACCACACGCACCAAGTTCATGACCATACAACCATTTTCCAGTGATTTGACCTTGGATGACCCCAAATGACCCAGAAATGACCTTGAAAAAAATGGGCATCAAATGTTGACTCCTGCACCCACCAGGTTGCATGACATCACCATGCTAAGTGAATTTGACCTTAGGATGACCCCGTAGAACCTTGGAAATCTTCAATTTTTTGCATAGAAACGTTGACCACAACCCACCAAGTTTCATCATCATCATCTACCATATATTTAGGGATTTGACTGAATGACCTTCTCATGACCTTCAAAATTGTTGGCTCCGAATGTTGAGCACCACTCACCAAGTTTCATCATCCTACCACATTTGACAAGGTTTAAAGTAATTTTTGACCACATTTGACTTTGACCCATGGCACATGACCCATCTCCGAACTCATCCGCCGCCTACTAAAGCGACATCTTGGTGCAAAGAGGGACACCCATACTTGCTGATCAAAAGATATCGTGTTGACAATGTAATATGGGCCATTCTCCGATAAAGTGGTTCAAAAATGTTTTTTCGTGTCGCTCACAGTCATACACAGTTTAAAGCTTGTTTTGCCCGTTAAGAATGAATATTTATTGATAAAATTATACTTAGGAGTTATTTTTTCAAAATGATCCGGACTAGAAGTTGTAACCGGTGAAGAAAGTATCAAGCAATAAGGCTCAGATGCATACTTCGTGCTTCTCGCCAGGTCGCCAGCCCATCCGTTCTTTAAAATGTTCCTTCTCTTACACCGGAGGGCACATCACAGATTACATTGCTTTTTATCAGCTCTATTTTACCCTAATTATTAAGTTCAAACTGATAATTTGGATTATTAAAGTTTTGCAAGAGTTTCCTGAGAGCATGTCGCCAATATTGCAGCCAGATACATTACCAACTTCGAATGGATAAAGTTGCTACAAATACGGAGGAACAAATGATTACCAATATGTTGATAAATCAATGCAATGTCAATGTTATATTACATGTTTTGCCTAAAAATCTGGTTTCAAATTAACAACTTTCCCAGCCCGCGTAATGAAAGAATCCCCCCCATGTTACGTTCATACCACGCCAGATACGTTACCTCTTCCCCTACGCTCTTTTAAAACGCCGTGATACATAAGTCGAATACCACACCATGCTTTGGTATGAAGGTAATACCTGATAGCGTATACAGACTAAATCGGTGCTGTATTTTCATTAAGAACAGCACGACTAAGAAAAAGGCCCGCCAGATATGTTACGCAGATACGTTACTTAAGTTTTAACGTTAGGCTATTATTAAAAAATTGATATTGTTCTAAGATCACCCATGCTGGTTTCCGTGTTCTGAGGTATTAAAGTTAAAATTTTCAATGATTTTCTGGAATTCCTCAATGTTGATTTTTGATCATTTTGGAGACCAAACTTGAACACTTTATCGGAGAATGGCCCATATAGCAATTTAGTCCTATTTTTGACCATATTTGACCTCATTTGACCTTTGACCCATGACACATGACCCACCTCGGATCCCACCCAACGCCTACTCGAGATACAATCTATGTTGCGAAGATGGGCACCCACACTTGCTTAGTTCCAAAGATATCGCATGGGACCCACACACACACGGACGCCTAGCATTTCTATAGTCCCCCTTCGCCAAGAAAAAAAAACAAAGTTGGCGATGACCAAAAAGAAGATCTACCTACAAGGGCATCAGCTCTGGAGAGCTAATGGTGGACATCCAGCACAATTAAGCTGCCTTGCATAGTGGGCGTGGTTGCCCAAAGCTTGCCCCTGCCGAAAACTGTGGATTGGCGTCAGGAAGGGCACCCGGTCCAATTATCTTTTGCTCCAATAATCCTCACACAGCAGTATTGCTGAGTGTGAGGTGAATCCGGCCACCCCTGTTTAGCAGGGACAAAACCGGATTTAAACTTTGGTTTACTAACTACCATTTGCATATTTTCAATAAATGTGATTAATCCACCGCCTCAAGCCCAAACACCATTTTGGTTGGATGATAGAGCATGATGAAGGTCTAGTGCTGATTATAAATACCATACAGGTTAAAAAAATTAATTACCTCATTCCCCAATCTAATTGTGAAAGCCATCTTACTTACAGACCATGTAATTCTTTGTAACATGTTTCAGTAAATTCATGGAGTAAATAAGCCCTGATTAGTAGTACAAACATTTGGTATGTTAGTCTTGGACCACAAAATATTTACCTGGACCAGATAATTCTGAACAGTTGGAAATTATGGGGTCCAGTATATTTCAAGCGGGAACCCTGGCAGCAGTGAACTGCTGCGTTGAGTCAGAGATGGTTTTCATCCATTTTCACTATGAATGGACCTTTAGAGCCCTCTCATCTTTCATGTAGAGAGTGTGATGGAACACAGACTTTGTCAAAGATGTTTTTTTAATTTCACAAAAAATTAAAGTTCGGCCAAAAAAAAATGGAAGTGGTCAAGAATGCATGCCTTTTTTTTAAATCCCACATTTCGCATTTTTCACATTTCTTCTAAGATGATTCTTATGAATTTGAGTGAGGATATTTGGTTCTCTTCCAATTCTTTTTGTTGATGCTAATGTTTTGACTACTTGATCAATTTTGTTCTTTTATAATGTGAGAAAGAAATGCACTACAGTATTTGGACAGCCTTGTCATAAGAAATGTACTACAGTATTTGGACAGGCTTGTCATATTTCTTTCCTGAGTTGCTGATAATCTTTTTAAGTCAAGTATATTGCTATACAACCCATGTCTGGACTATCCCTTTAAAACATTGGTGCAGTCAGAACTGTACAACAGAAAAAGGAAATTAATAAGATGATAAAAATAGAATGTGTTTGATTCAATAATATAAGCAGCTGTGACTGTTCTATCTGCAGCAATCTGCTTCTATTCAATTCTCTCGGTCATTACCAGTACAGGTATATTACCAATGGCCATGAATGGACAGATTTTCTTTTAGACAAGAGCTTGAAGTAAGACAAAGTAAGAAATAAGAGTAAGGAAGAAAAAGTAAGAGGAAGATATAAGTAGAACATACAAAAATAACAGGAAATAGTTTGTGGAGGAGAATGGAAGGAAAGAAGGATGGAAAGAAGGATGGACAGAAGGAAAGAAAGAAGGAAAGAAGGAAGGAAGTTTTTTTTTTTTTTTTTTTTAAGGAAGGAAAGAAAGAAAGAAGAAGGGAAGACAAATCAGAAGACAGAAAATAGAGGAAGAGGAAAGCAGCTGAGAAAGATACTCAGGTTTAAAATAAGAGCAAAGGAAAAGCATGCAGTTTGCAAAGATTTGACAAACTCATCTGGTTCTCGAAAGCCACGGTCAGGAAGTCAGGAAGGAAGGAAGGAAGGAAGGAAGGAAAGAAAGAAAGAAGAAGGGAAGACAAATCAGAAGACAGAAAATAGAGGAAGAGGAAAGCAGCTGAGAAAGATACTCAGGTTTAAAATAAGAGCAAAGGAAAAGCATGCAGTTTACAAAGATTTGACAAACTCATCTGGTTCTCGAAAGCCACGGTCAGTAATTGATTTTCTCAAATTTGATGTGGCATTTGGGACAGACTCCTACATGTAATTTTACTTTGGGGGACTCACACTTCTTCAGCATCACAAGTCTTGTTACCTTCCCAGTACCAAATAGGCCTAATGCAAGTTCCTATTTAAATAACTGGGTGGAGCATAATAATAATTGAGGTAAAGTGCCTTACTCGAGGGCACAACCCAATGGGCGCAGCGCGGATCAAACCCACAACCTTTGGTGTCTGGGTCAGGCGCTCCACTGGGACCACACATGCCCCCATAATACCCCATTTTGTTAACATTTTGTAGAAAATCATTCATAGTGGCTTTAACATGAATAGTCCTGAGAATATTAAATGTACATGCTTGTCATTTCCATACACAAAAATAGTTGTATCTTTAGGTCTCAGGGTTATCCCACAAAATACTGATCTGCTGTGAACTTTGTGTACAGAAGGCAAGAAGTTTCATCAAAAACACAACTTGTTGAGAAAAATGCACTTATGTTGCAATACTTTTGATGAGAGTGTGTATAAAGACTAGTTTAAATTCACTACAATTCACTTCACTACACATTCACTCTTAATTATGTTGAACATTTAATTTTCCTTCAGTTATTTTTGGAATAAGTTAAAAAAAAAGTGTTGCAAGGCCTCCTTATAGATCTTGTTACACTAAAGTGACCTCGTCAATCTCACTTATCTATTTTCGTAGACCTTTGAACAGCAGGGAATTGTGGTCACATTTCTGCCAAGTGTAGTTACTTTCACTATGAGACATTAATAAGACAGGGCTACAATGAGAGGTATGATTAGGAGCATTTAGCAATGTGACAAAGTCTGAAGATTCTTTCTCAATACATACCTTCCTGTTAGAATAGCCTTTTCTTCCCTGAGCGAGATGACTTCATCTCTAAGACGTCTAGCTTCAATATCGTAATCTTGTAGAGTTCCTTGCCTAGTTTTGTATGCTACAAGCTCATCCTCCAAAGTTGAGATTCTATCAATAAATAATTTATGAGTAAATCTTCAAATCAAATCAAATCATATCAATATGCTAGTAAAATTAATAAACTAAGGCTAAACCTACCACTAATTGCAATACAAACAAATTCATGAAGTTGTTCAAGAAACATAATAGAATAACATATCAAAAGTTACCATTGCTAGAAAGGGTGGAACATGCTAAAAGAGGGTGAAACATTTGTACAGGGGTCAACGTTTCAAAGTGATCAAATTTAGCTGATTTGTACACCAACATGTTTGCCAGGTTCCAAGGATTTAAATAATGAATAGTTTGCTTTATCTACTGACAGTAGTTCAAAAGCTATGAGGCGATGACTGTTCAAGGTCATTGTGGGTCTGAAAGGTAAGAATGAACTAATAAGTATAAAATTGTGTCAAATTGTTGGTCTTATTAAGTATTAACCCTCAGTATACATTTTGTGCAAATTTTACTTTCCATTTAATATTTCTAGAGCAAAATGTGTTGAAGGTCTTACAGTCTATAGGGGTGGGCATCTTGATAAGTACACATTGAAGTCACATAGGTGAAGATGACCAAATGAATAATTTGCCATCAGTTTCGATGAAATAGGAGTACTCTTAAAATCTGGCCAGGATGACTGTGAACCATTTTTGCCTTATAGCTATTAAACTAATTTCCAAGATAGGGTAAACTACACATTTATTTTAAAGAGGCACTACCCAATCCTCAGCCTTGACCCTGCCTTTCACACCACCAAACCTGAGACATTCGTACCATTAAAAACCTTGTGTTTTTCCTCATCTAATCTGCAAAATATCTTGACTTCTTCTCCATTATGATGCTACATGCTAATATATGTTTTGTTTATCAGGTGCGGATCCAGGGAGGGGGCGGAGGGGGCTCATGCCTCCCGGTAATTCTGCAAATTCTTGCAAAATCAGCCCAATTTGGACATGTTACAGCCTTTCAGCCCCCGGTAATTTTGACGTTTTTCAAATCCTGGATCCGCCCCTGTTTATGGTAACCAGAAAATAAGGCTATTCTTATTCAGTGGGCATTGTTTATCATGTTAACAAGAAATTTCATTGGTTTAGGTCAAAGCTCCGCCCATCCATTACTGGGTAATAGATGGATAGTGCGTGCAGCAATTATGCGGTGTAGTTGAGTTTATACTGCGTCGTGCATGTCGCGTTGGTATGCAAATGCAACATACGCAGCGTGACGATCACCACGCGGTAACATTGGTTCCTTGGATTGAAACATTTGTTTTCAAGAGGGGTGCAATTATGTAAATGAATAAAAAAGAATGATGTAACAATATTTTGGCCAAATAATTTATGTCCATAAAAAGCAAAAATTACAGAATCCTAAGTAAGAATGAGAATAAAAAATGAGATGTTTTGTTTTGGCCATCTTATATGGTGGTATTACTAGCATGGTACTCTTACAATTTAAGCTAACAAGTCAGGGTTGGTAGAGAGTGATAGATATCGTCTAGATGTTAGGTCCAAAAGGTGTGATGTTCACCTTTCAGACTTTGGTAAGTCAGTTTTGATAGTGGTAACACTTAACAGTCTGATGACAACAAACTGTCCTGTCCTGTGAATCCCATTGTACTCTATCTATGATCAATTAAGATCCAGACTTAGTAAACCAATGCCACCGTGAGGTACATAGTCTACATACACATCTCCATGGTTGGCAATTAAAGTTGTTTAGTGGCAACCACTTTTATTTCTTCTCCTGTTGTAGCACACATAATAATAATAATAATATTAACTGCAATAACAGACTTACTAAACACCTCTGCAAAATAATAAACCTATTGTAATTTGCCATATTAACTACCATGTTGTGCAATATTTGCCCAGTATGTAATATTGTTTGGGTCAATTTTCAATTAAGGTTTATAAGGTTTATTTTTTTTTCTATGAAATAAAATGTGTAATTAGCTTAGTCCTTACTCATAGTGTAATCACCTAAAAGATATTTACATTAGGTCCTTTAGTATGTCTGTCATCATCATAATCTAGTCAGGTCAGGTTTTCTTGAGGGCCTGCTACTGGTATCCTGGTAACCAGTACTACCTGACCCAGGGCCGAGTTGTCGGCGGCTAAACCGTCACCCCCATCGGGTTTCTAATGAAATCCGATGAGGAGGTTAGCGGCATGGTTACCCTGGTAGAACTAAAAAGAAGATCTACCTATAAGGGTGTCGGCTCTGGAGGGCTAATGGCGGCCATCCAGCACATTGACGTCAGGAAGGGCATCCGGTCAATTATCTTTTGCTCCAATAAATCCTCACACAGTAGTATTGCTGTAAATGTGAGGTGTATCCGGCCACCCTCGTTAGCGGGGATAAAACCGGATTTAAAACTTTGGTTTTACTACTACTACTACACTTCCAGTCAGATGGAAAGTTTGTTGGAAAGAAAATGAACACAAGTGCATGTTGACTGCATGAATAGTGTCCTTGAACTGATTTCTAATCACACTGTAGTTGTCTGCATTATATCTCCTCGAATGCACCATTCATGCTTAGACATAAATAAATACTGTCTGCTCAGGAAGTGCTAATACATAGAGGTTTTAGTGCAAGAAGGCCCCATCTGCAAATAGCTGCCATTTGTCAGTTGTCTTGTTATTTAGTGTTACACCTGCCAAATCTAACACCTGGCAGCTACTACAGATGGGGCCTTATTGCCCTAAACCCTTGAATTCCAAGCTTACTTATCCCTGAGTATACTGGCCTCATCTGCACTGATCAGAGCCTCTCCAACTGATGCCTGTCTCTCTTCATCTAATCTGGCTTTGGTCTCGTCTAACCTGAAAAAGAACACCAAAAAGCCAATAGTTACCTTGAACATTTAACTGAGTTTCAATTGGAGAACCAACACATGACTAGCACAAGTAAATAACGCATGTGAGATAATTGAATGTGGTGAAATTAGTGAATGCTGCTACTCTGTTAAAGGCACTATAAGTGATCCACCCCAAAAGATTCAAATGAAAATATTTGAAATTTGCAGGATTAGTTTTAAGTGACGGATAAGGCTGTAGAATTCACTTAAGTGTTTTTGTTTTCAAAAGAATATGACAATAAAGGAAGAAAACAGCAGTGTTAAAAAGCTTTCAAAGATATGAATCTCCATTCAATTACATATTTTAGTAAGTGTCCGTATGGTCAGTATTGACCTAAGTATCCAACTTTGTCCTGATTAAAGGTGCAACGAGAGATTTCAAATAACAGGTAACCCTAAAAAAATGTGTAAATTCTGATTTTTGCACTGTTGTGAAGCTTTCTATCAAAAATATCCCCATATGAAAGGATTAAGCTGAGAACTGTTTCTTTGGACAAACAAATTCTAATTTCTAATTTCATATAGGAGCAAATACGAAATTCAGACTATGTTTTATATTGAAATATAAACAAATGAAAATCACCTTTTTAATCTCTTTTAGACATTTCTGTAGCCTAATACAAGGTAAGAAATCTATTGAGTGTCTATTCTATATGAAATTACTATTATGACACAATATTTGGGTGCCTCAAAATCTCTCGTTGCACCTTTAATAGACAGACACAAATGTATGTGCAAACATGCCTACTCACATTTGAATATTATGAGATATGAGAATATATTTAAGTACCAGAGAAAATGAGTAGATAGAAGTCTCAAAAATTTTCCCACAGGAAGAATAAGAATTTTCATTCATTTTTTTGCAATAACCTTGAATGCTGCCTAGACGATCTTTGACCCTTTATCCCACCCCATATGACCCACTCTCTAAAGGATGAATCCTCAGTCACCTATTCATGTAGAAACAGTATAACATTTTTTACAATAACCTCAAATTATCCCCAGATGACCTCTGACCTTATCTCTGAACACCCCACATCGCACCACTGATGCATAACTCCATGCATTGTTTCCCAAATTAACAACCACACATGACAACAGCCATGGTGAGCAAAGTACTTGATTGAAAGGTGAACAGAATTTGGCTCCCACTACAGGCAAAAGCACACTCTCTCTCTTCCAAAGTGATTTACATAAAAAGTGGCCATAACCCTCTGCTTAGAACTGCCTAAATCAAATAATGCGACTTCAAACTTAGATTTGTCAAAAGAAGGAGCAAGTTTCCTAGGTGAAATGTCAATCATGCTAGCAGAACTGCGCTTGACCATGGCCAACTGCATTTGGCCATGCTTTGACCACGGTCAACCATAGGTTTGAGAAATGGCACCACAGTCCAACCTATGGTTGACCATGGTCAAAGGACAAAGCATGTTCAATGACCATGGTCAACCATAGTAAAATGACCATGCTTGTTGGTGCTGAAATGTTGACCAATTTTAGTCTTGGGAACTTAATTTCTTTCCAAATAAGAGGTTGTGGAGCTTAAATAAATACACATTTCAGCAAAGGATCAAATTATTTGGGGAAATTTTACTGGAAACTTTCTCGGGTCAATCCGATTTTCAAGTCTGGTGATCATCACTCTGTTTCCAACTACCGTCCCATATCATTACAACCAATTGTCTGCAAGATTTTGGAAAGGGTTATCCACAAGCACATCCTTTCTCATCTTAATCGCAACAAAGTTCTAACCAACCATCAATTTGGCTCTCTTCCAAAGTCTTCTACTGCTGACGCCCTCCTCAAAGCCCTTAATGATTGGTATGAGCCATCTTGACAGTATGGAAAGTGGGTGCTTGGTAGCCTTTATTTCCGCTTAAGTAACGGCATTTGACCAAGTCCCCCATGGCCCTCCTTTTTGCGGAAACTCCATTCTCCTGGGATCACTGGTCCCTTTGCGGCTTAGGTCCTATCCTTGCCGGCCGTACACAGTTCTCAGAGATGTACAGAGGACAGTCGCCATTTTCCCTGAAAATCCAAAATTTGAACGACGACGTGAGGGCCAAATGTTAGCGTAGGCTCCGGCGAAGCTCCGGCAAACGCATTTTCTTACGTGAATTTTAAAGGTGCAAACGAGAGATTCCACAAATCAGGTGTGGCCTTGAAGGCCAAAATATCGAAAGTACTGATTTTTGCCCGATGTAAAGCTTTCCCACAAAGATCCTATCTGAAAGGATTAAGCTGAGAAAATGTTTCTTTTTGGTACAAAATTGTGGGGAAATTTTTCTAATTTCGTATAGGTAGCAAATACGAAATCTGCAGCCTATGTTGTCTTATATTGAAATAAAAGCAATCAAATCCCTCCCCCCTTTTCTCTTTCTCTCTTTTGAGACATTTCTGTAGCAAATACAAGGTACGACATCTATTGAGTGTCTAATCTTTATGAATTAAATTTGTGACCACATCTTTGGGTGCCCTCAAAATCTCTTGTGGGCCAGTTACGGTACAAGACCCCTTCTACAATATAAATTGGTACTTAAAACTTGTGTTTTGATGCAGTTATACCTTTATCATGAACACTTCAGCTCAGAACGTGAAAAATTTTTTTTTTTTTTTTTTTACATTTCCGGAATTTTTTTATTTATGGCCCCAAATCCGCAAATCCGGAAATTTCCGGAACAGTTACATTCTGCATCTGTTCCGTTCATAGCATTTCTTCCGATCCTGTCCCGTTCTGTCTGGGTTCCCCAAGGGCTCTGTCCTATCCTGGGGCCGCTACTCTTGCTTATCTTACAATGAACTTTCTCATTCTCTTTTTCTCTCAACAGTTCCTATGGTTCGTTATGCTGATGACACCACCCTATACAAACCCATCAGCCTTGACAGTGGTAGCACCAGCTTTCAAGCAGACATTACTACTATTATAACGTTTACCAACACAATCTCACTTCAATGCCAGCAAGACTAAACTCATGTTCATTCCACCACGACAATCCCTTCCCCAACCTGTCTCAGCATGATAACCAGGTTGATTGAAAGAGTTTCCTCTGTTTAATTCCTTGGTATTCACATCTGTGAAAATTTATCCTGGAATATAATGGGACTATATCTGGCAAGAAAGCCAGGAAACCATAGCTATATCCCACAGCACGCCATTTTCTGTACCTTGCCTTGGTCAACCCTCCTTGAGAGGCAGTATCACTTGGCATCCTTTAAACATCACACTATACAACAGGTTGGGAATCTACTCAGCGATTTGCCTGCAGAGTCATGTCCAGTCCTGGAATCTTGTTCCATGAAGATATCCTCCGTGATTCCAATGCTTCCCTGTCCCCTATCTAGAGCGCGTGACAGTGTGCCTGTCCTGTGACCATTCTCTCAAAATTCCTAATATCCACCTTTGCTCCTCTCCTAATCCCTTCAAGTCACCTAGACCGGACCCTTCAGCATTCAATAGCCTCTATCTTGAGTCCACCTCTGCCGCAGGTCATTTCTTCGCTTTCTCAAAAGGGTCTTTTTATTGCATTGCTCCCACATTATGGAATTATCTGCCCGAGGATGTTGTCAAATGCACCTCAGTCCTAAAAGCCGTCCATAGATCGCTGTTGCCTCAATGCGTGTAGCTGTGTCCTAGGGTTTTTTTTTTTTTTAATTTGGGCTTTGGTCATTTTTTTCGCTTTTCCACCTGTCATGTTCTTTTCATTTTTGGTTTTAGGGCTGCCCTCTTATTTTGTGTGTTTTTTAAAATTTGTGGGGTGGGGGTGCATCCCTTTAATTAGTGCTATGTCACTACTGGGCTTGTCCTGGCTATATATCGCCAATTGTTAAATAAATAAAAAATAACAAGTTGGGAGTTTTTAAGTTCTAATGAAGCATACTTGAACAGGTCTAAAGAACTACAGAAAACTAGGGTCTTGACTACCACACATACCCGTATACCACCATTAAGGTCAAAGTGCGTCCAGGGGCCAGTGGCGTAACAGGCGGCGGGGGGGGGGGGGGCAGGGGGCAGTTGCCCCACCCCCCCCCCCGACGACTTTGGCCGGGAAAAAATTGCAAAAATCATGCTAAATCAGCCGTTTTTAGCCCTCGACAGGAAAATTGGCCTTTTGACCCCCATGAGGGAAAATTTCCCCAAGACGGGGAAATTGCCCCCTCAGAGCGGGCAGGCCCGTTTACGCCCACTGCCAGGGGCTCAATTAATGTCCTTCCATGGATCAGCTCACAAAACAAAAACACACAAAATATTAGATTAAGTACCAAAAACTTATAAAAAAAATTATAACTTCTTTACATTGACCCTGCTCTAGAGAAAGAGTATATTTACCAACGTTAAAAGCACAAGAGCAATTTCAAGACAATCATTGCGGCCTAGTAATAGAAGTACCTCCAACACCAGGTCCATAGTCCCTCCAGCACCTTTAAGGCATTTGCAACACATAAAAAAAAGGGCAGCGGAATGCGGGCAAGTAGACGAGGACGTCTCGATCAAATTACTAAATCCCCTTTTCCGCAAAATTTGTACACCTTCTGTTCAACAAAATCCGCAAACTTTGGTTACACAGTGAAAATTGCAATTCAGTACCAAGAAATGCATGAGTACACAGTCACTCAAGCTGCACTAATTGAAATAAAATTTCAGCCAATAGCTTCAAGCCTTGCCTAGATTGTCCACGTGCATGAGGCTCAGCACATATTTAAAAGCCTGTTATTGATACTCTAGTACGGAACTATAAAAATATCCACTCCCCAAAATATACTATCCCATATTGTGTTAACACTAATATAAAGTTATCTATATGTGATGTGATCTTAGGAAAACCCGGACCACATGTTGCAAGGACAGTTTTGAAAAAATAAAGGAAAGAGCTTAAAATCTTATTAATGGGACTTATTTTTGTTTCAGATTGGTATTGGCTAAATTGAAGTGTGTATAAAGAAGAAAGAAGTAACAGTATGAGAAACTTTTTTTGTTCAACTATGCAGTGATAGTAAAAACTAAAAATATAAATTCCCACCATGTGGCGGCCAGTTTTCCCAGATCGCACCACAAATTCCCTCTCTGCCGAGAGGGTTATCACGAGCGCATGTATACTTACCTTGTCCAGCTTAACTATGCAACATCAATTGTTAGCTGGCATACCTAAATTCCTTGATACCCAGAAAAAGTATCGGTGCGCCCTTGGTACTCAGATACGGACGTGCACGCGCCAGAATCGGCAGGATTACCCTGGCCAAGTCCGGAAACTATCAATTGTTAATCCAGTGAGGGCGCCGTGGGGATGGGCACGGGTGGGCGTAAGCTTGGACAAGGTATAGTATAAATGCGCTCGGTGATACCACTCTCGGTTAGAGAGGGAATCACCACGCTCCTTTATACTACCGTTGTCCAAGCTTAACTAGGCACAGTTTCACACTGTAGAATGGAGGAGGAGAGACAGCACTGAGGCAAATATATGTGACGCATGGTTGATAACACAAACCGTATAGGGCAGGATAAAAAAGTCCCAGAAAAGGGTCCGCCAAGGACTACTAGGAGAGTAAGAACACATACCTAGATGGTCCAGACGTGTAGTACTGAAGACCATGTTGCATGGAGCGCTGCTAGTGCAGAGGAGGTGCTTACAAGCCATAGTATCCTTCAAAAGTAGCTTGAAAGGAAGAGGCCGATGATCTCCCTGTCGCTACCAAGACCTCGCCAATAGATGCCCCTTGTAGAGAACGTAGGAAGAGATGCAGCGAGATAAATGAGTCCGCGAAGGAAGACTGAGGGAGGCCAGTGATTCGGTATAGCTTTGTACAATCCGGCGGTATGATTGCTGCGGTTCCTGAAAGGGACTGAAACACAAGCCTCCGACGATCCGAAGAGAAGCAGTGAAGCTGAGGCCAAGGAGGATGAATCAGACATAAAGTCAAAAAGAAGCTCTGCTGATGCAGGAACCTGGCTTGAGGCGGGCCGAAGTGAGTTAAGGTTGGGTGCAAAGATCGCTGACTGATAGGACGAGGATCTAGATGGTCCCGTAGTGATGACGAAGATTCTTAGCAGGAGGAGGGAGACGCCTAGGTGGGGGAACAGTCCGCTTGTCAAGGGAATGAAAAGACTTCCCCATGGGTATGAGGGAGTTTCCGCTTTGCTGTGAACTAGCGAGCTGCTGACTGGGGTCTTTGATGGCCAATAAGCCAAGGCGAAAAAGGGCCAAAGGCAGATCCCCGACAGGAGTAGGGGGACGCCTGGGATGGCGAACAGCTCACTTGTCCCCATAAGATGTGACGAGCTGGGAATGTGTCTAGCCGGAGCACTCAGGGGCCAATCTTGCAGGGACTGCATCAGGGCTTGAATTGAAGCGAGCTGGCCTGGCGGGGTATTTTAATGGCCAATAAGCCAAAGCAAAAAAGGGCAAAAGGATAGGATCCCCGACAGGAGTGGGGGGAAGCCTGGGAGGGCGAACAGCTCACTGTCCCAAGAAAATGTGAAGAGCTGGGATGGGTCTAGCGGAGCAGAATCGGAGCCAATCTTGCAGGTTCTGTGTCAGGGCTTGAATTGAGGGGACCATGATGCTTTAAGAGCTCGGCAGTCTTGTGGAAATTCGCTATAAGCTGTCGGAGGTCTTGCAGAAGGTTGCCTGACTATGCAGCACAAGTCCTGTGGGAAAGCTGCCCTGCCTGTGTAGCCAATCCAACCGTTTTCTATGGGGAGGGGAGAAGGTCTTGGGAAACACGGTTGATGAGACGCTGTGCCGCGAACCGAAACGGAATCTGCCGGTTCTTTAAATTTAGCGATCTCGCTAGCACTGAGGTGTCGTGTGAACGGCGGAAATGGGTACGCGATCATCTCTGTCCCTCTGATCACCCTGCGTCGCTGACGTAGGCTGCAAGGGTTGCGTCTGATAGTGGCAAGTCGGAAGCTGGTTGTCTCCACAGACGCAACAGGTCTATGGTCTATGAGAGGGCTGCCGGTTTGTCGGGAAATAAGTTGCAGATCTTGTAGTTGAAAGTACCGCTCGACGGATGGTCCTGGGCTTCATCGGCCTTTAGGGACTTGACCTTTCTGGATAGGCTGGAGATCTGCGAGCGTACTCTCTGCTCCTGAAGGGTGAAAAAGTGGGGGAGAAGGCCATGCGAATACACGATAATAGGAGCTTGGGGTCATTGCCATCATTAGCGAAGGGCTGCGAGTTCTCCCTGTCGGTTATGTACCTCGATGGATGTTGACAGTGTCATGGACAAGGGCTGGTGATGCCACGAAGGGAAGTCAGCAGTAGCCTTGTGGATCTAGGTGGAGGGACCCCAGGTGGAACTCAGGAAACGTCCCTAATGAGGAGGTGAAAGACAGGTGTATGAGTCCCTGTGTCGGATTCGGATGGCTGCGCTGAGTAGGAGCTTGAACTGCAGGAGAATAAACTGGCTGCCAGTTCCCCCTTTTTGGCTCAAGCAGGATGTTTGGCATTTCCGTGGGACCCGAGCTCCTAGAGTCAGGGGACTTGTGTTGGAGTTCCAGCGAGGTGTGGAGTTGGAACAGCGCTGCAGTCCAAGCTTATTGGAGCGACTTGGAGCAGTCACTAATACAGGGTAGGATGACTGTGGAGTCGGTGCTGGTGAGGACCGATGCTAGCACCGATGGTAAGGCCTGGATGTTTGGTTTTGGGCGGGTGTGGGAGTAGGTCTCCCTGTGGGGCATACGTTCTTGTGCTTGACCCAAGTGGCTGGAAACTCGTGTGTAGAGAAGGGGGCCTGGGGGATGGGGCGAGAGCTTGTCGAAGGATCCAATGAAAGCAGTTGCGCCACGTTAAGGCGGTTAGTCTGCGACGGATCTTCATGGACGGCTATCAAAACAGCTCGGATGGGAGCTCAGTTAGCGTACAATGTAGGTGAACCGGGCTTGCATTCGAAGATACTGGGAGTTCACTGGGCTGCCTGTTGATAAGAAGATAAAGCAGGAGTCGGCCTACGGGGAATGGTTCGCTGTGGATGTGCTTCGAGGGTTGCCGACGGGAGAGAGGCGGGTCCAAGGAGTGAAGCACGCGGAGGACAAGCTGACACTGATAGTGTGTCCCTGCGCAAGCTGCGAGAGGAGAGCGGCCGCGGCGTAGCGGGTCTCTTTGGGGACGAAATGCAGTGCTGGTGAGAGAGCTCGGTCCCCGTTGCCTGTGAACTTGAAATAAGCATCCCGGCGAGGGTTCATGCGGCCTCTAAGTCCTTTTGAGGTTTCTGGGAAGCTTAAGGAACCGCTATCTCGGCTGTTGCGACGGATATGGCATGACGTGGCGTACCCGGGCGAGTGCTGCAGAGGATCCCATGGTGATCAATGTGAAGGGTGAGACTCCATGTTTCTTGCTAGTGAGGCTGGAACTGCGGTCGCTACGGTAGAGTGGCTACGCTGATACCCGTTGAAAAGCCATCTGCCCCATGATTTCGAGAGCCTCTCGCTGATCGGACAAGAAGCGGGACATGTTACGATCCGACGGCTGCTGCTATTCCTGTCCCGCGCTTTGCGCGAGATTCGGCGGGATCGGCCTGTTCATTCGGGGATCCCTGGCGGCAGGGGCCTGAAGTTCTGTAGTGTTGGCCGGGATGGTTTTCTCAGTCGGCGTTATCCGTCGATACGGTCGGCTCCGCCCTCCGCTCAGGCATACGGCGAGTTCGCGATTCGGCAGAACTTCCAGAGGGATTTCACTCTGAAAGTCATGGGGGGTACGAGCGAGGAGACCACTCTGTGGCGATCTGAATTTCCCCGTCCATATTGCGAGTTTTCATGAGATGGATGGCCTGTTCGGAACGAACGAGCCCATCGGGATTCTCGATCGGCAGTTCGTAGATCGGCTCCGTAAGGGGCGGCGAGTTGGGGTGTCTCTGCCAGTAGCTGCCACGTTGGTCACAGCCGCTTACGAGTCCCGTCCGGCGTACAGCGATTCGCGATTCGGGAATTTTTGGATGGATCTCACTGGAACGGTTGACGGGATGGTCATCGAGATCCTCTGCGGGCTGCCCCCGAATTTATGTCCCGTCTATCCTGGGAGTTTCGGCGCGGTCGTACGCTCCGCTAAAGGGGAACTGGACGATCGGGATTCTTGGGTCGGAGTCTTGATCGCCTCCGTGATGGGTGGAAAATTGTCGCACCCCCCCCCACCTGCGATGACACTGCTCCATCAGTGCGGGTCTCCCTGCCCTCTCGTTTCCTTGTACGGCCAATTCGGGATCCCTAACTTCGCCGGTCACTATCAGAAGATCCCTAGAAGCTACGGTTCCCGTGAGTACTGCCGATGAGGCTAGGATTGCCACTATTACCTGTTCCGATACTCACGCCCTGGCGGCTATTTTGCGGCGGTAGTCCTGGGATTCCTGCGTCGGGGATCGGAAAACGGCCTCCCACTAGCGAAGGGAATGTTTGCGGCGAACTGCCAAGGCGCTCCGTTAGAGTGTTATGGGATATGTGTGTTCACGGCTATGGAGGCTCTGGGTGTGCCTGTGGGGCTTGTGGACTTGGAATCACCGCGGTGTGGAATAGCCTCACGGCAGATGCGGATTCGGGCGTCGATTTGCTGTCGCTATTGCGTATGTGACTTCCCTGTGGAGGCTAGTTTCCTGGAGAGTATTATGCGGCTCCGATGTTCGAGGTGCCCGGCTCTACGGGCTAGAGGGTGATCTCCATGGGCTGTCGGGGTGTCCCGCTTAAGGTCCACATAGCTCTGCGATGCACCTGCTGCCATGTGTCAGGTTCTGTCTCACTCTGCAGCCTGGAGTTCCTTGGTAGGTAGGACTCCCGGCGATCGATGGTGTGATCGAGAGCGGCGTTGTTCGCGGGGGCTTACGTGGTGGCCTGGCTGACAAAGCCGTGGAGAAGATCCGCGGGTTGGGCTGGAGCGAGAGGTGAGGGTCCTCGATGCGGGTAACGTGGCCGGGAGACGTCCAGAGAGAGCCGTGGTGGGATGTATGGAGGTTCTCGGCGAGAGTCGGCGGATTGGATCCGACGAGTGTAGTCCCCAGTGCGATTAGTCGAAGTCGGGACCGGGGGAGCGGGGAACTGGCTTCCCGGTAAGGGTATAGGTCGATCCCGTAGCCCAAGGGTCCGCGTTACCTATCCCGCTGTCTCCGTGCCGGGGTCTCGGCGATTAGTCTTGGATCCCATATGATGGTGATTCCCGTGCGGGCGATCGACTCCTACTCCATGGGTATCGGTATCCGGGTGAATGATTCACGGTGAGAGCGGGATGCATAGTGTTCACGGTTCTTGCCGCGGCTGCGGTCACGGCTGTCGCGGCCACTACGGGGTCTGCCTGGAGTGTCATGACGGTCCCGGGGTCTGAATGAGCCCTGGTGGTATAGACAGCGGACCTAATCGTGACTTCCTATAGCGATGTCGGTGGGACTTGCCTGGTGGGGACAGCTATTGGTCGCGAGTGCCATGGCACTTCGGGACTTGAAGAAGTAATCATAATCTCCTGTGGTCCGTGCGTCTTTATGACAGGTGAGTTGTGGCTCCTGCACGGTACCGCGGGACTTGCTTGGAGTCCGGTGATCGCCTTGCGGCGTTTGCTGGACGATGGGCCCGGGGGGTGCGGCCCGCTCACGGCTACGGTAGCAGCTTCTAACGGGACTTGCTTGGAGATACGCATGTCCGTAGCGGTCTTATAGGCGACTTGCCGCCGAGGACTGCGGCCCCTCGCTCGCGGCGTAGTCACGGCCTTGCGGGACTGCTGGAGCTCGGTGTCACCCTGCGGCTTTGCGAGAAGCTTGAGCCGGGGGCTACGACTCCGTTCGTGACTTAGCCACGTTCTTTGCGAGACTTGCTTGGAGTAGGTAATCCTCTTGCGGGCGAAGCGAGTGGTTTGCGCCGTGGACTGCGGTCTTGTTCATGGCCGTGGTCGCGGTCCCTGCGGAGGTGCTTGGAGATTCGTGGCCTTCTTCATTTTCCCGCCTTGGGCATGTAGTCATCGCGATCTTGTGGACTACGGCGACGAGATGGAGACGGGCTTGGAGACGGGTGCGGGGAGAACTTGCGTCATGACTAGGGGAGCTGGAGCTGCTCGAACTGGAAGGAGAGGCGTGCCGTGTCTTGCTGGTTGGCAGTGGGGACCATGGTGTGCCATAGAGTCCTTGATCGCGTTTATCATGGCTTAAACCCCTGTGAAACGGGGGATGTTCTGGGAGAACTCCAACGGTTCGGTGGCGGTTCGGAAGACTTCAAGGCTCTGGTTCGCTTAGGGCTTCTGTTGGGCTCCGGCGGTGTTCACGCTCGTTCATCGGTCATGCCACTTGTCCTTTGCCAGGAGTGTGTCTAACTTGCAGGGATGCAATTGGCTTAATCTTGCTTGTCTGAACTGTTGTAAGTGAGCATCGCCTGGGGTCTCTCTTCTGCGGAGTCAGGTTATTGCTTTAGGTCTTGGCCCATGGCGGTTTGCCTTTGGTGTCTGTATGGAAAACCAGACAGAAAAATAATTCAGTAAACTGACGTCCTAAAGATTGTAAATGGGTGTAAAATACATTGTTATTATCTATGAGGCAAGCCGTACATTCGCCCTTATCCATGGCTGCCATTTGGCTAGTATAGCCAAAGGCAGTCATGGTTATACGGCATTGCGTGTATTTCGAGGTTTTGATGGCCATGCACGGCCCTTAGGGTGCGTACGGCGGCTATCGACCCGTACGCTAAACGGGTCGCACGGCTACATGGCTCTGCACGGCTCAAGGCTATGCGACCACGTAGGGCTAAACAGGTCCGCCACGGCTACATGGCTCTGCACGGCTCCGCGGTCCGTGAGCCGTAGGTGAGCCGTATAGCCGCGCCGTTACGGCGAGCCGTCCGCCGAAAGCCTACGGCCGATTCATTAATGTGTATTTTCTGTGGCATGTAGACCCTAAACGTGCCGGTCGACATCGCATAAAAAGTTATACACTAGCGCGATTTTAAATAGCACTGGTCAGACAGATGGGTTAATTCTATTGATAAGGGTTAGATAAATTTCTGTTTTTTCTATGAAATCAATAAATATTTTATGGTGATATTGTTTAATATTATTCGTGGTACGGGTTCTCCTTTAAGGGGTCCATAGCGGGCTCAAGAGTGATTAAATAATAATGAAAAAATAACTTTGTCAACAGATGGTTAAAATAAAAAACAATGGAAAATTAATGATAGGGCATTGTTTGAAAAATCATAATGGTTAGCCTGTCAAATTAGTAAAAAATCACAAATCCAGATTTTTTCATGTTTTTACATTTGAATTTTAAATTGAAAAACCTCATCCTATTTCTTTTTCTTTGCCGGATTATGAAAGCTGGTGTACTTTTGCATGATTTTCCTGCTGCGGGTATTTCTCAGTACTCCAGCATCCTTCTGCTTTTGAAATTGGACCAATGCATTGATTGCCAATTTCTTTATGTACCATGGAGCACCATTGGCATAAACACCATCTCATTGTCAGGTGGCTTTCAAATTGGACGTCACAAGGTGAATATTTATGGACAATGTTTGTCCATAGCACTAACTCTTTACATGGTTTGTAACAAAGTGATGACAATGTAACTGGTAGTGGAAGTACGTACCCTACCACAACAAAAACTTACAGGTGTACTGCGCCCCTGGCAAAAAAGCAATACATTGGACGTGCGAAATGTAAAAACAACACATTATCTGCTGCAAAATCAAGGTTATTACCTTCAAATCTAGATTAATTATAAACCTCACAGACATATATGTACATGTAATCCCAATGAAAAGAAAAACAACAACAGGGCAGTTAAGGTTGTGGTTTCACTGTATGTTATTTACTGATGAAACAATTACCCAAACGGGGTAATTCACTTGTATATTATTTAGAGGAACATATACATGATTATAGAAGGACTAGTGTCCCTGAATAAAAAGGCATCATTTTAGGAGTCGGCTTTGAGGGCATGTGCCCAAATGGTGCATGTGAGCATACGGAGAAACAACGTTACAAATATAATTTTAAACAGATGCCTATGCACCTCTAGGATTATGAAAACCAAATTAAGTGAAGTCCACCGGATGTGGTTCTAGTCCAAATCAAGTTATAAACATTCAGGTTTTTTTTCTGCATGGGCATGGTCAAGGGGAGGTAAATAATAATATAAACATTAACAGAATGTTAAGGGGGATATTAATATTCATTAGGTTATAATGTTTTTTTATTTAAATTAATAGTTATTTCATATCCTTTGGTATTCTTTTGTGTCTTTTCTTGGTCGATCATCTGCCACATGTTTGTACAACAGGTGGTTTATGTCAGATATACAGCTTGAAGTTTTTTAAGAGTTCAAAGAGAATCATTGAATCGTTGGATTAAACTCACAGAAAACCTGAGTATCATCAGCATAAGAGTGAAAGTTAACATTATGAAATAATGGACTATAAATAGGAGCTTGGGGTCTTGCCAGCATAGCCGATAGGGCTGCGGTCCCCTGGAGGTTTATGTATGTCTCGATGGATGTTGACAGTGGTCATGGACAAGGCTGGTGAGACACGAAGGAAGTAGCAGTAGCATTGTGGATCTAGAGGAGAGGACCCAGGTGGAACTCAGGAAACGTCGCCATGGGGAGGTGAAGCACAGGTGTTAGGACGTCACTTGTCGGATCGGGCATGGGTGCGCTGAGGAGGGGCTGAAAATGCAGGAGAATAAAGGCTTTTTTTTGCCAGTTCACCCTTTTGTGGCTCAAGCAGGAGTATGGGAGTTCGGTGGGACCTGAGGTCCTAGCTGTAGGGGATGTTGGAGTTCCAGCGATGGTGTGGAGTTGGAGCAGCGCTGCTAGTCCAAGCCTTCTTGGAGCGACTTGAGCGGTCCCTAATACATGTTAGCTGACTGTGGAGTCCGGTGCTGAGTGAGGACCGATGCTGACGTGGTAGGCTGGATGTTTTGGTTTTGGGGCGGTGTTGGAGTAGGTCTCCCTCGTTGGGCGATACGTTCTAGTCTTGACCAAGGTGGCTGGCAACTCGTGTTGTAAGAGAGGCCTGGCGTGATGGTCGCGAAGCTTGTCGAGGATCCAAATGAAGGCAGTTTGCGCACGTAAGGCGTAATCTGCGACGGACCTCTTCATGACGGCTATCAAAACCCGGATGGAGCTCAGTCACAGTAAAAATGTAGGTGAACTGCCGGTCTGCATTCGAAGATACTGGGAGTGCACTGGGCTGCCTGTTGATAAGAAGATACAGCAGGAGTCTGCCTATGGGAATGGTTCCGCTGTGGGTGTTCTTCGATGGTTTTGCCGACGAGAGAGGCAGGGTCAAAGAGTAAAGGCACTGCGGGGAGAAAAGCTGACACTGTATAGTGTTGTCCCGGCAGCAAGCTGCGAGAGGAGCGTCCCGGCGTAGCGGGTCTCTTGTGGGACGAAAGGCAGGTCTGGTGAGAGCGCTCGTCCCCGTTGCTGTGAACTTGAAATCAACATCCCGGCGAGGGTTCATGCGGCGTCTAATTCCTCTTTGAGTCTGGAAGTAAAGCGGACTCAGGAATTTCGAAATATTATTGTTTGTGTGTAATGAATTAAATAGTCAACTAGAACTAAAGATAGTAACCTAAACACGTCTGAAATTTGAGATGAATCGGATTTTCGTTTTGAGCAGTAAACATTTATGTGAATATTAGACCCATAGGATACGGTGTTATAACAAAAATTCCGGATCCGGAATTTATAACAAAGTGTGATTTCTATATGAAGGATTCGATTTAAGCTTAGCAATTATTTTCACACAGTGATTAGTGCATGGACAAGCAGTATGTACCATGACAAAAACACGATTTTTTTGGAAATTGAGGGCGCCTCTTCAGGAAATCTCTGAGTCGCGCCTTTAAGGAACCGCTATCTCGGCTGTTGCGATGGATGGGGCATGACGTGGCATACCCGGGCGAGTGCTGCTGAGGATACCATGGTGATCACCGTGAAGGGTGAGACCTCCATGGTTTCTGGCTTGTGAGGCTGGAACGCTGTCGCCTAAGTGTAGGGTGCTACGATGGATACACGTTGCAAAGCATCTGCCACTGATTTCGAGATGCCTCTCGATGATCAGCCAAGAAGCGCGGACAATAGTATGCTCCGAAGGCTGCTGCTATTCCTGTCCCGCGCTTTGCGCGAGATTCGGCGGGATCGGCCTGGTCATTCGGGGATCCCTGGTGGCAGGGGCATGGAAGTCTCTTGTAGTAGTTGGCCGGGATGGTTTGTCCTCAGATGGTGTTATCCGTCAATTACGGTCGCCTCTGACCTCCAGCTCAGCAGCGGCGAGATTCGAGATTCGGCAGACTTCCGGAGGGCTTTTACTCTGAAAACGTGGGGTATGAGCGAGGAGACCACTGCTGGGAGGTCTTGAATTTTCCCCGCCCCCCATATTGAGGAGTTTCAGTGAGATTGGATGGCCTGTTCGGAAGACCGAGCCCATCGGGATTCTCGATCGGCAGTTCGTAGATGGCTCCGTAAGGGCTGGACGAGTTGAGGGTGGTCCTGCCATAGCTGCACCGTTGGTCACAGCCGCTTCCGACGTCCGTTCCAGCGTACGGCGAGATTTCGCGATTAGGGAATCTTTTGACTAGATTCTCACTGGAACGTTGAGGGATGGTCATCGTAATCCTCTGCGGCTGACCCCGAATTTATCCGTTCATCCTGGGAGTTCGGCGCGGTCGTACGCTCCGTAAAGGGGAATGGGCCGATCAGGGATTCTTGGGTCGCGATAGTTTCTTTGATCGCCTCCGTGAGTTTGGAGTGGAAAAAAATTGTCGAACCTTCGATGACACGGCGACCATCAGTGGCGTGTCTCCATGCCTCTCGTTTCCGTGGTTGGCCAATCGGGAACCGAACTTCGCCGGTCAATATCAGAAGATCCATAGCAGCTACGGTCCCGTGATACTGGCGAGGGAGGCTAGGGTTGCCCACTATACCTGTTCGATACTCACGGCCCTGGCGCTATTCTGCGGCGTAGTCTTGGATTCCTGCGTCGGGGATCGGAAAACGCTTCCCACTAGCGAGGGAACGTTCGGCGACTGCCATCGGCGCTCCATTCCAAAAAAAAACGTTGTTATGGGATATGTTGGTTGTCCGGATATGGGTGCTCTGTTGTGCCTGTGGGTCTTGTGGACTCACCGACGGTGTGGAATACCTCAAGCTCGATGGGATTGGTGCGATTTGCTGTCGCTATTGCTATGTGACTCCCGTGGAGGGCTAGTTTCCTGGGAGAAGTCTCTGAGCGGCCCGGATGTTCGAGGTGCCCGGCTCTACAGCTAGATGGGTGATATCCAGCGGGCCTGTCGGGGTGGCCCGTAAGGTCCACATGGCTCTGCGATGCCATATGCTGCCATCGTGTCATGGTTCTGTCTCACTCTGCAGCCTGGAGCTCATTGGTAGGTAGGGACCTCACGGCGACGTGGTGTGATCGATCTAGCAGCCGTTGTTCGCGGGGGTACGTGGTGGCCTGGCTGTACGAGCCGGGAGCAATGATCGCGGGTTGGGGCGGGAGCGAGAGTGAGGTCTCGAGGCTGGGTGACGTGGCCAGGGACGTCCAGAGAGAGCCGTGGTGGGATGTATGGAGGTTCTCGGCGAGAGTCGGCGTATGGATCCCGACGAGTGTAGTCCCCAGTGGATAGTCGAAGTCGGGACGGGGGATTGCGGTGACTGATTCCGGTAAGGGTATAGGTCGTTCCCGTAGCCATAGGGTCTGCGTTCCCTATCCCGGCTGTCGCCGTGCCAGGGGTCGCGGCGTGTCTAAGCTCCCATATGTAGTGGTGATTCCCGTGCGGGGATCGGCTCGTGTCCACATGGGTCTAGTATCCGGGCGAATCACGGTGAGTAGCGGGATGCATAATGTTCAGGTCTTGCGACAGGCTGCGGTCAAGGTGTCCTGGCAACTACGGGTCTGCCTGGAGTTGTCATGAGCTGTACCCGGGGTATGCATGATGCCCGGTGGTAGACCTGCGGCCTTAATCGTGACTCCTATCGCGATTTCGGTGGGGACTTGCATGGTGTCGGACGCTATTGGTCGCGAGTGCCCTGCGCTACTTCGGGACTTGATAGAAGGTTGTATAATATCCTCCCTGTGGTCCGGTGCGGCTCGGTTATGCGGTGAGTTGTGCTCTGATCACGGGTACCGCGGGACTTGCTTGGAGTCTGGTGATCACCTTGCGGCGTTGCTGGGACGCTTGGCCCGGGGGGTGCGGCTCCGCTCACGGCTACGGTCGCAGCTTCTACGAGACTTGCTTGGAGATCGCCTGTCACCTAGCGGTATGTAGGCGACTGCGCCGAGGACTGCGCTCGCTCGCGGCTGGAGTCACGGCCTTTGCGGACTGCTTGGAGCTCGCGTGGTAACCCTGCGGCGTGCGGGAAGCTTGAGACGGGGGCTACGGACTCAGTTCGGACTGTAGCCACGTTCTTTGCGAGACTTGCTTGGAGTATGGTAATCCTCTTGCGCGAAGCATGTGGCTTTGCGACGTGGACTGCGGTCTTGTTCATGGGCCGTGGCTCGCCTTGGGGTCCCTGCGGAGGTTGTTGGAGCTTCGTGGCCTCTTCATCTTTCCCCCTTGGGCCTGTATCATCGCGATTGGGGATACGGCGAACGGGATGGGTGACGGGCCCGGAGACGTGGTGCGGAGACTTGTCGTCATGATAGGGGAGCTGGAGCTGCTCGAACTGGCAGAGAGGCGTGCAGGGTATTGCTGGTGGCGTTGGGGATCATGGTGGCCATAGAGTCCTGATCGAGTTGTTATACGCTTTAAACCCTGTGAACGGAGGCCCATGTTCGGGAGAACTCCAACGGTTCGGTGGCGGTTCGGAAGACTTCAAGGCTCTGAGTTCGCTTACGGGATTCTGTTGCCGCCCTGCGTGGTTCACGCTCTTTCTCCGAGTCATTCCACTTGTCCTCTTGCCATGGAGTTGTCTAACGCAGGGATTCAATTGCTTAATTCTTGCTTGCTGACCTGGTAAGTTTGGCATCCGCCTGGAGTCTCTCTTCGGCGGGTAAGGTCTTGCATTCTGGTTCTTGGCCCATTGGAGGTCTTGCTTTATGGTTCCTGTATGGGGGAAAACCAGAACAGAAAAACCATCAATCGTAAACTACGCCCTTACAAGATTGTAATGGGTGTAAAATACATTGTTACTTATCTATAGGCAAGCCGCTACATCGCCCTTATCCATGGTTGCATTTGGATAGCGTATAGCCAAAGCGCAAGTCAGGTTATACGGCATTGCATGTATTCGAGGTTTTTAGATGGCCATGCACGGCCCTAGGGTTCGTATGGCCGCTCACGGCCATGCGACCCCGTACGGCTACACGGGTCCGCACGGCTACATGGCTCTGCACGGCCGCTCACGGCTATGCGACCCGTATGGCTACACGGGTCCGCCACGGCTACCATGGCTCCTGAAGCGGCTCGCGGTCCGTGAGCCGTAGGTGAGCCGTATAGCCGACGGCCAGTACGGCCGAGCCGTACGGCCGAGCCGTACGTGGGCGACCGGCCCGTACGGCACCGATCATAAGGTTATTTTCTGTGGCCATGTATGACCTAAAGTGCTGGTCGCATCGCATAAAACGTTATACTATATATGCGCGATTTTTAAATAGCCACATGGTCAGACTAGATAGTTTTAATTCTTGTTATGGTTCATATAATTCTGTTTTTCTATGAAATAATAATATTTTAGAGGTATATTGTTAAGATTATTCGTTGTCGGGTTTCTTTTAAGGTGGGTCCCAGAGCTGGTTCAAGAGTGAGTAAATCATAATGAAACATAACTTTTGTCAACAGATGGTTAAAATAAACATAATGAAAAATTAAATGAATATGGGCATTTTGAACAATCATAATGGTTTAGCAGGTCAATATGTAAAAAAATCACAAAATCCAGATTTTTTAAGTTTTACATTTTGAATTTGTAATTTGACACCCCCACTACTATACATATTTTTTATTTTCTTTTGCAGATTATGTCCAAGCTGGTGTACTTTGACATGATTTCCCTGCTGCGAGTAATTTCTCAGTACTCCAGCATCCTTCTGCTTTTGAAATTGGACCAATGCATATTGTTTGCAATTTTCTTATGTACCATGAGCACATTGGCATAAACACCATCTCATTGGCAGGTGCTTTCAATTTGACGTCAGACAAAGGCTGAATATTTCTGTACAATGTTTGTCATAGCACTAGAATCTTTGCGCATGGTTTGTAAAAGTGATGACATGTAACTGGTAGTGGAGTACTACCTCCCACAAACCTTACAGTGTACGTGCCCCATGGCAAAAATGTCAATTACATGGACGTGCTAATTTAAAAACCACAATTATCTGCTTTCAAATCAAGGTTATTACCTTCACATCTAGATTAATTCTACCTCACAGACATATATGTACATGTAACCATTAAAAGAAAAACACCACTAGGCAGCTTAGGGGTTTTCATCTGATATGTATTTACGGATGAAACAATTACCCACATGGGTTACTTCACGTTATATTATATCAGAGGACATATACATGATATAGAAAGGACGAGTGTCCCTGAATAAAGGCACCATTTTAGGAGTCGGCTTTGAGGGCATGTGCCCAAATGGTGCATGTGACATAACAGACACAAGTATCCAAATAAAAGAAAAAAAAAAAAAAAAACAAAACAAAAAATAATGTGGGGTAAACAGCTGCCTATGGCACTCTAGGATGTGATTGAAAAACCAAATTAAGTGCAGTCCAGCTGGATGTGGTCTCGTCCAAATCAATTTTATAACATTCAGGTTTTTTTTTCTGCTGGGCATGGTCAAGGGAGTAAATAATAATAAGACCACTAACAAGAATGTTAGGGGGATCTTTTTAATTATTCCGTAGGTGTATAATGTATTGTTATTTAAATTATAGTTTATTCATATCCTTTGGTATTCTTTTTGTGTCTTTTTCTTGGTTCGATCAATCTGAGCATGTTTTGTAATCCAGGTGTTTATGTCAGATATACAGCTTGAAATTTTTTCAGAGTTCAAAGAGATCACTTGGAATCGTTGATAACTCACAGAAACCTGAAGTATCATCAGCATAAGAGTGGAAGTTAACATTATGACTCCTTAATATGTCACCGACTCTATGATGATCATTATGAAACCTTGCAGGCCTAAAATAGAGTGTGAGGAAAGAGTATTGACAATATGCTGCTTGGACATTTCATTGTTAACCATCACAAGATAAGAATGGCATCTTATAGAACATATATGCAAATCAAAATCAGATCTATAGGAAATCACTACCTATTAGACAATATGGAACGGCCTTGAAATCTCTTCTGGCAACCTTTAAGCTCCTTTAACAATAGGGTATTTCTGGCCTGATGGTTTCCTCAATACATAACAAGCTCATCATCACAAGTAGTTTTCTTAGTAAATTCCACTTTCTTCAGCTATAAATTTAAACAAATTCCACTTTCTGTTTTAAAACCATTATTTTTCCCTCCTAGTGCTTACCGAACAATAGCACAGGTAATCTTCACTGTGCAATGATTCCTGATCATCAAACACGTGCTCAGAAAAAAATTCACTGTCACACGAATAAGCAACAAGTCTTTCATTATTTTAAATTGGTCCTAAAATCTATAACACCCTAACCATCTTATTATGGACCCTCCACATCAATCCTTCCTTGCCATTCTGAGTCAGCCAGGGCCTCCAGTCGAGTATTTGCAATATCCTTTTGGCATTCTAGTTACATTAATGTGATATTGGCGTAGGCAAATTCACTTACACATTCCCCGCAGCATAAAAAAAAAACACTGCTGTATCTCTTCCATCTCTATTTCTCTTTAACTGTAAGTGACTATACAAGCAATGTTTCAAGATTGAACTAAACAAGCTGTCACCCCGTGCGCCATCCCCTTCCAATATCTGGCAGAGTCCATGATCGGCTTTGGTACAGGGCTGACATATTTGATTAGCTATCAAGTTGACTTTAGAATTTCTTGAAAATCTTCAAGAGCGCCAGTGAGTGTAATGTTGTGAATAATACAGTGTACAACACAGCGATTTGCAAATGTATACAGGATGAAAGTGTTAGGGGAATGTGTATCGAAGAGTCGAGTCGACGCAGTTGAATCCGATAAAAATTTGGCTGATTTTAAATTCCACCTACATTAGAGAACTTGAAATGCAATCACCAATTGCAATGGTGTTCATGGTAACAAAAAAGTGATTGAAGGTCATACACCAGGGCTGGATGATACCAAGATCTGGGTTGTATGTGGATATACATTTTAAGCTCAAAGTACTTACTCTTACTGATACAAATGCTGCATGTTCCTTTTACCCTGATCTGTTGAAAGTTGTTGGGACTAACTTTTAAATAACATTATAATTTAAGATTCCAATGGCTATGAACTCCATTAAATTTGTTCTCATTTACCGACATGCCATTTCTGGAATGTTCGTATCCACCAGACTACTATATACCCCCCAACCCAAACAAAAAAAGGAATGCACTAAACCGTTAAGAGAGAGCAGGATTGCTTTAAATGAAACCTGAAAAAAATCATAATATCCATGTTATTGGGTATCTTTAGGGTAGGCCAACATAGTCGGTTACAAATGGTTGTGCTTACATTACATGTGGTAAATACAAAACAGTACATTTTTTCCAAAACTGGCTTTCCATGGAGCTCTTTCAATTAGTTCTCGTTGAGTTTCTCATCTGTAATGTATTGTTTTATTGCCATTGGTTTGTAGTGCAGAGTATGTAATAAATAGTGTGCTGCTTATTCTAGAACTCCAAACATGAGATCTAAAGCTCTTTCCCGGCAAAGGCCATGAGTGAGGAATTGTAAACCACGATCGGTAAAGTTTGACACAAATACATGTACACTTTCTGATCTTTGTTTATTCAGTATGTGTACCACAATCAGCTGTTAGGAATTTTGAGGCACTATCACTGAAGTCCATTTGCAATTTTTGGTATGACTCTCTCAAATACTCATTTTAACCCATTTGGCCATTTGTTCCGCAATAAAGTAGTAAAAGTAATTGTTAACTGTCCCTGATTTATAAGCTAAATAAACCTTGCATAATGATGATTATTTCTTTCAAGCAAATGTGAGACATGTAAATTCCAGGATAAAGGGAATCTAAAGGACCAGATGAGAAGTTCATTAACTGTAAGCCTAGTAATTGTCTCATTGATGAATTCCATAACTTCTGTTTGGACAAATTGCCCAAACACTTGTGCACAAAGTAACTGGTGTATCATGATTTTACTGGTTAGGAGCTGCTTGATCAGACCATGACTTCATCATGGTTATGCAAGCAAATGGAGGTAGCTTTAGAACATTGAAAGTGTATGGACTGGGTACGAGACATACATATTTTCCCACTATCTCCCATATACTTAGTTTTTTAAAAGTATTGTGGCCTCCACTACCAAATATTTTTTCAGTTCCTATTAAAGGTGGGTTGACCCAATCGACAACCTTGTACCCCACACTTTACTCCCTCAAATTAAGACTTGGTATCTGAAGAGAGTTCATATTTTCCTCATTACCCAGGGAAATTAAGGCACAGGAAAGGTTTCCTTTTAGCAAGCAAAATCCAACAGATCTCCAGTGTGATGTATTAATAGTCATAAACCATCGTATGGGCAAATTTATTCACAATTTTTGCTTCTACAATCATCGAAAAAAATATTTGGAACACTTGATGCATTATTGGAATCATTTGCGCATGTTCACAAATGCGTCGCATTTGGGTAAGTCATAGTTCTTTAGGAAGCCGAGTCTTCCCTTTTACCAACTTCTTCCCCACCCCCATCAGTCAATTTGGTGGGCCGGGGGAAGCTGTTGACAACATTACTTGGATCAACATTGAATTGGGTTAGAGGGGGTCACCTTTTCCCTAAATCGGTCAAAGTGACCCAACATTTTTTTGAGGATTGTAGCTGACTGCAATCTAAACTCAGAATTTTAATCATATGTTTTGGATGATATGCTTCTATGTGGGGGGAAAACATCATAATGAAAATTGGACTATAAAGAGATCATTTAAAGGTTGCTGGTGGGGTCGAGCTATGGATCGGCTGGTAACCCTTTTAATTCAATTTAGGTTTTAAATTTCATTCAAGACAAAGGCCACTCCACATTACTTGAGCCTGGCCCACCAAGAGCAGGGGGCATTTACGGTCCCCCCTAAAAACAGTTTAAGATAAACCGTTGACATTAGTAATCTATGTGTATCTTACATCTAATGTCCAAATTTGGTTGTAGCTTTCAATGAAAATTACGAATTTTGTATTTTCTGTCTGTGGACAAGCAATTGTCATACTCCAAAACTGCAAGTTCGGAATCGACTCAATTTTGTGAATAAGCTTTCTCAAGGATATCTAGTGAAAATGAATAAACAGGATGTGTTAATCATAAAAGGCACCTTTAATCTGAATTATAATTACTGCTCGCGATCATACATTTTTGCAGCATTGTTTCCAAATTTGGGTACCTCGCTAAAAGTCATGTAAGCCATGGCCTCTCAACATCACCCATTGTAGCCGCTTTTACTTGTTTACGATTGTATTCCTTTTACCACTATATGGTTTATCACATGCATGGTTGTTCAAAAATGACAAAACCTTATTTGTTCTGAATTGTTATTTTACTCTGCTTTTTTTCCCCCCCTGGGGTCCAAGAAATCACGGTAGTGTCTTGATACGAGAACTGCTCGGTATTTCGTCGGGTTCCCTCCTTTCTTGATACAAATAAGAATGTCAATTGCATGAGTAAGCTGCTAAATATACTCACAGATCAATTCCAATTAAGCAACCCAGCAAGTGGGCCACCGGCATCAATTTTGGAAATCATTCTAAAAACTCCGCTGTTTGGTCATTCCCAAACATGTTTTGCTTTTGCTTAGGATTTTTGGCAAAGTTGTTTTTTGATGTCCACTCTAAGCACAGCTATATCAAGATATCCTCCAGTTTAGGTCGGCTGGGGTATAAAACATTACAGCGCCACTATTTAACTGTCTGTTTTTTGTGCACATATGGATCTTCGTGCCCGTATTCTTTTTGTTTTTCTTATGAAGCGCTTGGCTCTCCTTGTTTATTTCTTTTTGGAACAGGTGCAGCGTTTTAATTGTATGAGAGTTCAATATGCCTATGGAATCAATTATGCATCACACGCTGTTTGGGACATGAGAATGCACCGATTTTCATTACTCGGTTGGCAATGATGGATTTACCCATGATTGCTTAAAAGGTCGTTGCCACTGAGTTGGATGCCCGAGGATAAAAGAATTAAGATACGGTATTGTAGTGAGCCAGGTTAATTAAGATATATTAAATTTGTGGCAAATAATGGAACATGAGACAGAAACGAGGATAACATAGGATGCATGTTTTTCCTATATGGGACGTGAGAAGGTTACATAAATTTCTTGTACAGAACCTGATCTGTGCTTAATAGCTTTAAATTTAATTTTAAAGAGCTCTATATCCTCATGATGCAGCTCATATGTATGAAGATGGCTCAGTTTTAAAGTTATGACCCTTTAAAAGTAAAGGTCCCACCCGCTCGGGCGAGCGGCCCATCGTTCTGCCCCATAAGTACCATTATAAACCCTTTCAGTTTTTTTTAAACCCACTTTTTCATGCTGTATACACAGTTAAAAAAATAAAGGCCAACCGGCATCAGTCTGAGCATCAGGGCCCTGTTTTTACAAAGGGTTAAGATTAATCTTAAAGAGCACTATCATGATTTGAAAAATATTTGAATTTGCAGGAATACCTTCAAAGTTGAAGGATAAGTCTGAGAATTCTCATAAGTGACCTTTTCCAGCTGTAGATTGAAAGAAAAGGAGAAAACGGCATTGTTTTCCAAATTTGGGTACCTCGTAAAAGTCTGTAAGCCATGGCCTCTAAACATCACCATTGTAGCAGATTTTGACGTTTTACGATTGTATTCCCTTGTACCACGATGTATGTTATCATATTGCATGTTTGTTCCAAAAATTGCACAAAACCGATTGTTATGAATTTTATTGTTACGCTGCTACCCTGTCAAGAAATTCACTGGTAGTGTCTGTGATACGAGAACTGCATCGGTATTTGCGTTATGGTCCCTCTTTCTTCTAAATAAGAATGTCAAGTTTGCATGAGTAAAGCTGCCTAAATATACTCACAGAGCAATTCCAATTTAAGCAACACCATCAAGTGGGCCACCGGCATCCAATTTGCAAATTCAAGTGCTAAAAACATCGTTTTTTTGCGTCATTCCCAAAATGTTGGCTGTTGCTTCGGATTTTGCAAAGGTGTTTTTGGATTTCCATCTCTATAAGCCACAGCATATCAAGAATCTCCAGTTAGGTCGGGCTGGGTAGAAAACATTACTACGCCAAACTATTTAACTGTCATGGTTATTTATGTGCACAGTATGGATCTCGTGGCCCGTATTCTTTGTTTCTTAATGAAGCGCTGCTCTCCTTGTTTATTTTACTTTTGAAACGGTGCAGCATTTTTAATTTATGAGATTTCAATATTCCTATGGATCAATATGGCATCCCACCCGGGTAGTGGCATGAGAAATTGCACCGATTTTCATTATCGGTGGCAAATGATGGATTTACCCATATGCTAAAAGGTCGTATGGCACTGAGTTTGATGCCCGAGGATGAAAGAATGAAAGATACGGTATGTATTGAGCCAGGTTAATTCAGATATATTAAATTTGTGCAAAGAATGGAACATGAAGACAGGAATAAGAGGATTAAACATAGGATGCAGGTTTTTCCTATATGGGAAGAGAAGGGGACATAATTGCATTGGACAGACATGATGATTCTTAATAGCTTTAATTTAATTTTAAGAGCTATATTCATGATGCAGCTCATATGTATGAAGATGGCTAAGTTTTACCAAGTTATGACCCTTTAAAGTAAAGGTCCACCCGCTACGGGCGAGAGGCCCATCTTTCTGCCCCATAATTTACATTATAAACACTTTCAGTTTTTTTTAACACCCCTTTTCATGCCTGTATACACAGTGTAAACAATAAAGGCCAATCCCAGCTCAGTCTTGAGCAGTCCATGGGCCCTGTTTTACAAAGGTTAAGATTAATCTTAAAGAACACTAAAGTGATTGGAAAAATATTTGAATTTGCAGGAATAAACTTCAAGTGAAGGATAAGTCTGTAGAATTCTCATAAGTGACCTTTTCAGATGTAGAATTGAAAGAAAAGGAAGAAACGGCAGTGTTTCAAGATAGATTCTCCATCCTTACGATGTGTAGTTAGTGTTCAGTTCTCGGACAAGTAATGACTAAAATCTCGTTCTGGCCTTCTAGGTTGCTTCTGGTCTGATCATTGCAGGTATGTTAGGATAGCTCGTATTGTTACGTACCATGCTAAAATCTGATTTTTGCTGATTTTTTCGATTTGCTGATTTAGCAAATCACTGATAGTGGTCTTTAAGTGAATTTACTAAGAATCATATTTAAGTCTCAAACGTCTTGTAGTTAAAAATTAATAAAATAGATCGATAGTTGAAAAGGGACGTGAGTGGAACTTCATAATTTTTTGTGTATTTTTTGGCATGTCATCACCGTTTACTACAGCCAGAAGTTGCCAGTAAGTAGCAGATCGATTTAGGTTTAAATACACTAAAATGGCTCATAGTAGGTTAAGGAACAACATACACGCTAGCTTGTGTATCATAAATAAATAAATTGGTGTTTTCAGTTTCGATTTATTTCACAGTTTTGGCCATCAGTTTGAACAATTTTATCGGAAGAGAAAATCGGTAAAAAATTAGAATTTTACCGATGACCAGATACCGTAAGGTCATAATCGGCCCCGATTTCAAAATACCGATCATATCGGTTTATTCTCTAGATGTCAAAATAGTTTTTCACAAAACCACTTTTCAAAATAATGTGGTTTAGTGATTAACAATGAAAACTACCACACACCCACACACACCTAAAATCACCACTATTCAATTGAAGTCTGCACCACCCCTGAGGGAGATTAGGAAGTCTTCAACAGGGGAGTTTTGATTTGGCAATGGAAGTTGACATTATATTAACAACATTCAAATTACATTACTTTCTGTGAAAGACACTGATTAAGTCTCCACGCTTTCAAATGGATTACCCACTGTGGGTGTCGTGTTCTCAGACCCAACACAGACCCTTTCATGAATCTTGCTTTAACAGATGACACACTCTCAAAATAACTACACAATATTACTTATTAGTCATGTCAGACGGCGCATAATCATTTGATGATATAACGTAACGTCCATAGAAAACATCTTTAATCTTTTCAACTTTGACCGGCGTCATCTGGCCCCTCATCCTGAACAACGCCTATTTTGTCTGGTGGGAACATAGTTGACAATGGGTTACAACTTTGCACAGATTTGTGTCAAACTATCCACTAATTTTCATCTTTTGACATAAACTGTGCAATTTTACCCTTTTGTCCAACCATGTTCCCGTCTTGTGCAGTTATTTTAATAAGAGTGCACATTAAACATTTCAACAAATCTCTTAGGATATGAATTCAAATCATGTTTCACACTTCTGCATCATTTCAACAAGCCACCATGGTAACTACCACAAAAAAGCTCTAACCGTCACTCAATCATAAGCTAACGATGTGATTGACCACAAACACAACCCACCCCACACATCCATCCAGCCATCAGAAGTGTTGTTGAACCCTGTTTGGCATTGATGCGAACGATGGGATGTGTGCGGCATTGGTTACCCTCAATCAATGCTAAACGCATCCTTTCCACTGCCTCTGGCCACTTTATTATTTCTAATGTCCATGTTTGCCAATTCCTCATATCCCAGCTCCCAGCTGCAACTTGGGGCTTTTTTGCGGAATGCGGCTGTGGCTGCAGAAATGACCGAGAGTCATTGGAATCGAGGTACTTAAATGGAAGACTTGAAATGGGGCTGAGTGGGGGAACTTGCTCATGATGTAGTTTTATATTTTCTGCTCATTCTTAATGGAACTATAAGTACGCTGTTAAGCAGATGGATTGTGTTCACTTTGTGATAAAAGCATGAAATTTTCCCCAGAGATAGTGTGCAAATATGCAATAATTTTACGATATGTGCCCAGGTGTACCTGTCCTAATATGGCCTGGAGACGGGCGTTTTCAACCCAATGCCGCCCACCAAAAATACGACATAAAATGAAAAATACACCTGAAAAGATGAATTTTCAAATGATATTGATTGTATTTTATCAAATTGCTCTTATCTTGGTAATGTCTTCAGTTTCACTGATAATTCATAAGAGGGCACCTTTCAAAATGGCGAAAAAATCCCAATATGCCAAAAAGGCCAGAGAAGTTTGGCCGATGTGGTGCAAATCTATCGCTACCAGATTGTTCCCAAATGGTTAATTTCACATTCCCGACCATGAATTTATGCCATGGATCATCAATCCCCATCTTTGCCTAGAGGGACCACTCAAACCATCAAGTGACGTACCGATGGCAGTTGATCCAGAAGGTGCAAAATTCTGCTAAGTCGTCCCGCCTTATGTTGATATGCTCTGAACCTGACAAATCCTTGACGAAATTAACACTTTTCATTATTTGCCAAAGTTTTTACGTTGAAATTGTCGAAATTCCCCGAAGAAGGAGTGATAAAAATACATATTTTGGTCCACTACATCCCCTTTTTCGAACACACAAAAACACAGCCACTCTCCACTCCACCCCCCCCCCCCCCCCCGGCCCCCGGTCGGTTCACCACTGAAACCATCGAAGAAGTCATCACCATCCAGGGAAAAAATGTCTTTTTCAGTAAAAGGGTGTCCTTTTCATATAGGGGATTTCACGCACGGGATGGAATAAGGTTTCCATTTCTTTAGGTACCCATTATCCGCATAGGCCTAATGGTCAGTGTTAAGGGATGCAATTTCATAGTGGTCATTTGACTGCACTTCTCTGTTTAAGCGCAACAAAAAAGCAACATAAATGGGAAACAGTATTTTTAAGTGTCGTTATTTCAATGTGCACTAGTGCAGTGCATGTTGGTATTAATGGCTACAAGAGGTATTCATGTGTTAGAATCTCTATTTAGTGTTCATATAAAAAATAAAAAATAATAATAAGCATTTATAAAGCGCCACCTATCTAGGCAGCCTATTCCGAGGCGCTTGAACAATAAGATCATAACCAAGCAAAAGTTCAACGACAGAAATTTACAGGGCACAAATGGGAAAATGAGGGCGAATCTGGAGGATCACTTAGTCTGGAGAAAACAAAAATGAAATCATTATGAACATACGAGAAGTGGAATTAAAGGCATTCAAGTACAAACAAAATGAAGACATTAAATATCATATGCAGACTGGAACAAATGTGTCCTCAGCTGATTTTTAAAGTCATTTATAGAGGAAAAACACAACAACGGATGTCCAGGGGAAGAGAGTTCAATAATTTAGGAGCACATGAAGAAAACGCCTTATCACCAAGGGAGGGATGAAATTCTTAAGGAGTCGTTAGCAAAAGTTTATCAGGAAGATCTGAGAGAGTGGCTTGGTATATATGGGGTGAGAAGTTGGCTTATATAAGATGGAGAAGTCAATTTAGACGATTTCAATTGTGAGCCAAGAGGGATTTTGAACACGGATCCGTTGACGGATGGGTGAAAACCAGTGAGTCAAGCGTTATAAGAGTGGAGTTATCTGATATACTTTGCGAGTTTTTGACAATACAGAGCAGCTGCATTTTGTGTCCGCTGAACTTTATCAAGGAGGAGTATTTGAAAATTCCATATAAAAGTGAATTCCCAGTGTCAAGTGAGAAGCTGACGAGTGCATGAATGAGAGTTGTGGCTATATCGTCTGACAAATTTTACGAATTGAGATAATGTTACGTATTTGAAATATGCAGATGACATTACTTATCTTTACATGTTCATACATTGTCATATTTTCATCAGAATTAAACCCTAAATCCGAGCAGAATGGGCAGACTGAATGTTGGCATTAGCAATTTGAATTGATTATCTTTGATTAGACTTTGCATTCAGTTAAAAGTACTTTCAGAATGTTAGTTCAGTGATTAGGGCATCTTTTTTGCACCAGGAAGTCTGAACGGGTCTCCTTTTTACTGGGACATGCCCAGGCGGAGCATGTCCTAGATACCTATGACATGATGACTCTGTCATGGCCGATCAACCATAGAACAGGCGACTTACTACACAGAGAGAAGCAGGACTGCTTGGGGCAAATGAGAAGGTGCACGTCCTTGCAGACGGATGGCGGCCAACTACTACTAAAAATAATACTACGTCGGGTCCTCAGCCGGAATTAGCACGCTCATCCAGGCTACTATTTTACTATCCTGCATGCATGTCACAAGCTCATTTGGGTCTACCACTCTGCCTCCCTTTAGGAGTTCTAATAAGTTTCGTGTCCGCCCCTTGTTCCGATTGTCCAGTGTTGGTTTGCCAGAGAACAGGTCTCTATGGTACAAAGCTCAGGGTGGCTGCGGTAACAGTGCATGGCATGCGAGCTGCATCCTTCTTGGTGTTAGCCTTGTCTTCAACCTTAGGTAATTCACCAAAAAGCACAGAGTTATGAAACCGTTGTCTCCAGTGATGTTAAGTACGTCCTCAGCATTCTGGTGTAACAGCCAATGAGAGACCTCTCCAGAACTGGGGGTTGTTAATGACCATGCTTCACACGCATATAATAATACTGATTCTACAGTTGATGTGAAGAAGCTCAAATTTTACTTCACGGGACATTGGGATTTCCCATATGTTGTTCATCTTGTTTAGGGCTTTCGATGCAAATTGCCTTCCTGATTTTGATATCGGCTTCTGTGGATTCTACCAATGATCCAAGGTATTTGAAAGTATCGAACCCCTTCAGAACTGCCCATTGTAGCGGTTTCTCAGGCCTCATGTCAGGGGGGGATATTGGCAGGTTCATTACCTCTGTCTTTTTGGCAGGCAAAGTCCATTTATTGCCTTCTGTTTCTACCCTCCAGAATAATTGTGAGCATGCTTAATCTGGTTACATAAGAGTCAAATGTCATCCGCAAAGTTCAAATCATGACGTGTAAACAGCTGGGCTCTTATGGACTTTTCTTCGGTGTTATAATGTGAATCCATGGGTGGGCAAGCTCATTCAAATATTTAGAAACTCACCCAAAATGTCAAAAGAATTTACAGCATACGGAGGGAGTGCATGACTCGCACAATCCCCCCGGGGGTGTGTCTTGTGATTGTGGTGCGGTTACTAATGCTCGTTCCAAAAAAAGAGGGACTAGCTGCAAATGCGGGGGACTACCGTCGGGGTATCAATTCACATAATCAAGTTCTAGTCACGAAGGGGTATCAAATCAGTTGTTGATTGTGACTGGTCAATGATACAAATAGGAAAAATTAACCTATACATTTCACAACAAACCCTGAGTGTTAATTTTTCTTGCAGTAGCACCAAGTGTCATTGTTTTGTATATTAGATATTTAAAGGTTATATCTTTTAGTCACGTATTTAGAACAGGTCCCGCAAGGGGTATAACTTCACGCAAATTGGTCCCGTGAGGGGTATATTTTCACTAAAAACTCGCCAAAAAACTGGTCCCGTTAGGGGTATATTTTCAATGAAAATTGGTTCCCGTTAGGGCGTCCACCGTCAGAACCCATGGAACGAGCATGGGAACCCAACAAACCCCTGAGAACCCCCCCCCCCGGGACAATTACCTACGTCCTCGTCCGTTATTCAATTTTGATCTTCAGCTCGACAGGTTTGGAAAAGACAACTAAAACATAAACAAATTCAGAATATTGGAAAATTAAGAAAAAGTTCACTGTTGTTTTTTTTTAAACCAATGGCGATGTATAAAATTGGGGGGGATTTCTTGGCCGCCCTCCCTAATGTCAACAAGGACCACAGCTGGCTGTGTTCTTGTTGACATTACCACCCAGGGATGGCATCGAGTTCTGGCAATCAAAAACTTTACTTGTTACAAGATCATGCTGGCACACACATTATAAGCTATCAATTCAACTTAGTTCCTAAGACCAGCCGATGACACTAAGTAGACCAAGAAAATGGGGTTAAGATCTCTCCAAGCTTCACTGACTTCACAGGCTGTCAAAATATGTTTAACATAGAACAAAACCATTTTGTAAAAGTCTAAAGTGCTCATGGGTTTTTGTTTGGTATGTTCTTAAAGCCAAATAAATAAGTTTTATTTGCCGTTTATTTCATTCATAGATTATGTAGAAAAAAGGGAGGAGCGCAATTCGGAGTTGGTCCTATTTGCATTTGGTTAACTTTATTGGGGAAGCATGAGTTTGTAACATACGCAAAATTGTGGAGTTATTGATATAGTTATTGATTGGCTATTGAACCTACAATCCGTGTAACTTTCTTATTGTCAATAAAATGTGAACATGTCTTTATATATAAGCAATATGGTTTTGTGTTTTTAAAAATGAACAGTAAGTCACTTTCATTAACAGACTTAGCCTTTAGCAAATTGCTCAAAGTTACACAGAAGGCATAGACCCAAATAAAAATTAAAACCAACCAAATACTTTAAGATACTTAATGGGGGCAAGTGCCCCCCCCCCCCCCGCTCCCCTGTTACGCTACTGGGTGAAAGAAGACTTTCTTAATAGAAACAAAACATGGCAAGATCGATTGTTTTCTTTTAGATGGAAAGAAGATGTGCTATATGAAGTCAAATGTATTAATTTGCGTCAGGCATTTCAAAGCGCTCAAAGGAGAAAATCGGACCAAGTGATTTTGGCCTATATTTGATTAAGCATCTTTGTTTATATACTTATCGGATATTTGAATGAACATAAATGAAAAATTAAGCTCATTTTATTGGCTTCAAGTGACTTTAAACAAAAGACACATGTGTACTTTTGTTTTTTATCAAAATGCCCTGTCCAGAGTAGTAAATAATTGGGGGAGGGGGCGGAGGGTAGGGACTAGGGGGGACAGCCTGTATGGCGATGATCTCTTGAAATGGCTATCAAGAAATTCAATTGACACAGAACTTTATAAATCAATGTGAGATAGCACTCTCTTAAAATATGTAAATTAATACTCAGAGGTATAAAATTTAAAGTAAAGAATGGCTGTCATTTTTAAAAGTGCCTTCAAGTATACTCCTGTGCCCAAAAAAGACCCCTCTACTATTGTTCCTTTTAGGCTTTTGATGATAAGGAAATGTTTTAATTTGGAAATAATGATGCAAATTGCTTTGCTTCAGTGATTATCAGTTTTCTAAACAACACTCCTGCATCCTTAGAATTTCTTGTAGATACAAACAAAGATACAAGGCCTAACAAGGATGACATGTCTGGTTAATTAAAGAAGAAAAAGGTGGTTAGTTTACATTCATTTCAGTAAATGTTGTCAGAAATCAGCAGTCTCGGATTTCTAAGGGACGCTGATTGGAATGTTAGAGGCCGTTTACTACATCCGTCAGTAGGGGTTTTTTTGCACAGGAGTATATCACTTTTTTGCTTACCTCAGAATGGCTAGATATTCTTGAATCATATGGAAAATATTACCCAATAAAAAAGTTTCAGTTTAATAAAGTGGTATTGGTAAGAGAATCCCTTATTTATGACATTATGGGATTTTGCGTGGCATTGAAAGCGGCCTCTCCTGGCAAACCTGGACATCCAGAGATTGGAGAAATATCGAAAAAATGTGTTAGTCTTAGCCCATGCTACAACTGTGGAAAATGTGGGTACTTTTATCACAAAGTGCACAATTCATCCTATATAGAGAGCTTAACAGCTTAAACTACAAGGGTTAATCCAGAATTAACTCAATGGTGCCTTTTCACAGCAGGGTTATCAGGTCAACCCCATTAGTCCATGTCCCTTTTCCAGAAATAGACACCAAAGAGACCAACTCAATTTAATTTTAAAAGGGTTTAAAGGGGTCACAGGACATATGTAATCCATTTGGGCCAGCATCTAACGTTTTTTATAGGGTGATTGTTACACCTCCTCCACAGCAAGTCTGTTTAGACAAAAAAAATTGACTGGTATCCACATAAACACAGTCCCCTGTTTGTCTTGTGTAAATCTCCCTCCTAGGTACAAGAGGCCGTGTTCGAGACAGGGGGTGTAATTTTTCGTTTTTATTTAATTCAATCATACCAGTTTCAAGTATCACTTACTTTGAGGCCTCGCTGTGCATTGCATGAGGTTCGCTTCATCATAGATTCTGCTAGAATCCTGCATAGGTCATCCCCTTCTAAATATAAAAATTACTTTTTGCAATTTTAATCTTTCATAATAAGTTTTATGACCCAAGTTTTGTCAGGCGTGATTGGGTCGCAAGTCATCTTTCGTAAACCTAAGAATTAAGTGAGGTGTGATTGTGCAATAATTCTGACATTTATCCACATAGCATTATGCACTGTTTGATGGGTTATTATGCTTGCACGTTTCGCTAGTTTTGGGATGCGTAGGTACAGGAAAACTGCTGCATCCACAAAAGTTAACAAAAAAGATGCACTAAACAGAAAAAGCGGCATTTTTGGGTACATTTTGACAATTTTACACTACTCATGACCCACCATCTTTTTTATCAATGTGCCCTTAAAGATTATGGCATGTGAATTTAACGTAATTAAAAAAAATTAAAAATCTAGCCATTAGAATTTATTTATTTACAATCAAGAAAAATTACACTTTTTTTCATTTTCCCTTCCCATGGAACTCTGTGCACTTTTCCCGAAAACTGTGATTCATTAAAATGTCACCTCAAACCCTAAGTTGGTGACCGCCCCATTTGTTATGTCAAATTTTTCACTTACACTTACGCTTTCTATTTACTGAAAATAAGAAAATCTATCCATTAGTTTTACGATCCCTATCACCCTTAATGAAATTTGGAATAAAGGTATATTGGCAATGGCCTTTCTTACAAAACACCAAAAATACAGTTGCCAATCGTTGGGTCACCTTTAATTTCCTTTACAATTGGGCAAAAAAGTTCTGTATCTATGTGAAAATCAGTAGTTCATCACCACTGCAAGCTACTGCTACAATTCTCGTCCTTTTCTCGTTTTAATTTCCTGTATCAAATGCCACCCCTCACCATCTACAACACATCAATCAATTGTACCCCAAAAAAGGCAAGAAAACTCATGATTGGAACAGCCTTACTTCTACAATTGACCTAATTCTTGATCATTTTGACTGACAGCCAATCAACTTTGGTCAATGCACGAGTGCTTCTCATTACATCCAGTCAAAATTGTTCAATAGCGAATGAAACACTCCTTTCCTCCTCTACCTCGCAGACTAACATGCTGCACAGGCGAGGCCGTTGAACTTATCCCTCTTTTCCAGCTTCAGCGCCCATCGTTCTATTTTCTATATCATTTTCCCAGGGACAGGTGAAACTGGATTTTGTCCACAGATTTCCCAACCAATTGCTCTACAAGTTTAATGGTGGTGTAAATTAAATTATTTCAAGATGAAGAAACTATGTTACTCTCTTTTAAAGGTACACCACGCATTTATTATTTATTAAGCTGCGCACTGGATTGCATTTACTAGGTCAGTGTAATGCAATTTGTACATATTTCATTATGCATTAGTGCTAAGCAAAAAAACAAAAACAAAGACGACCAACCCTGACTTGAATTTGTGAATTTGTTTTTAGAATATTCAATTTGCGTATGCAAGGGAAATTGGCCATTATTTGGCAAAAAGGGACATGTTTTTGAAAAAAAAATTGGACAAAATGAGCTGGAAAAAAATATATTGGGGTCCCCATAAATCCTAGGGAATCCTGAAATTTTTTAAAGGTCCAAATTGTTGTGAGCACAGCAAGCAAGATTTTTTTTTCAAAAGGTCAACATTTTTGCTAAAGACCAGATTTGCCATCATTGTGCACATTTTATGCGTTAAGATAGCTTAGGAACACCTTTACCCTGGTGTGACAAACAAAACAATAACAAACACCGGTAACAAAACACAAACTCAAAAGTACAAATTACCATATGATTACACCAAAGTAAATATATCTTTAGACATCTTCAATTTGGGGGCAATATACACAGAAGATGTTTACAAACATGCATTGCCCCCATCAGTTGACACGGTGCTTGACTGGCAGGTGCTTCCATTTTTCATTAAGCTTTCATTATTGATGTAGGGTTAGGTATGTAACCACAAAACACAAGATCAGCTCCTCCCTACAACACATTTTGACAAAAGTTGTAATAAATGGGACTTTTGGGGAAAATTAATTACAAAATGCATATTAAAGAGATAATCATAGGTAGGCATCAATTAGTAATTAACAACATTATAAGCCTAATTCATACATGTTAGTAATGATCCTTAGATATTCATTATCCCAGTGGTATGAAACTCACAGCACTATCCTTCCACCAACAACACAATAACAGTTTCTCCCTTGATCTATTTTTATTTGACGTCATCGTGAGCCAATTGAGATTCTTCTCAATTTTTTCTTCAGCAGGCGTTGCACGGAACATTAACCCCACCTGCGGGACTGGAGGGAAAGCAAGTTATTACTAGTTAAATACCATGAGGAATGCACTATGTATTTCAGTTTGGAGAATTGTTGGAATCAATAATTATTGCAATTAGTGTATTTATTTTCCCACATGAAGTGTTATATTTTGATAACTTGGCTATGGCAATTACCGAATTGTTTGGTTATTTGGATAAAAATGATAGAATTGGAAAACGAAGAGAAAGAAAGGAGGACGTGTGTGTGTGTGTGTGTGTGAGTGTGTGAGGGTGTGTGCGTTTGCTGGTTGTGTGTGTGAGTGATGCATGGTGCGGTGCGTGCGGTGTGTGTGTGTATTGACTGTTGATTGTGTGGGGGGTGTGTTGTTGTTTTTTTGTACTTTGTATGACATATAATTCCGAGAACCTCACACAAAATCTTCAAATAATGGTCCTTGGAAGTATAAAAAAGTCCTCGGAAAGGAAGTGTAAACAGATGGGCTTTAGAGGCATAGGAAGTGACAGAGAGAATTTAAAGGAACTCGGAAATTTCCTGCAAAATACAAAATTTTAAAATAGTGGATAGATTGGACTTGCCTTGAGTGTTCTTAACAGTTTATACCAAAGGAATATTAAAAAAGCTCTGAATGGCCCTGATTTTTTATGGTTTGATAGAGTTTCTGATTTAGCAAATACTTAGAGTGCATTAAGTCATTTCAAATGGGTACTTATATTCCAGTACAGTTCTCAATAACCTGGTTAGCTTTTTCATCACCAAAGAGCTTTTTAATACTTCCATCCATTCAGAAATCAGATTTTGCCTGCGAGCAAGGCATTTGTGATATTAAGGCAGGCATTTTTCTCAATAATTTCAAGCTTATAAGGTTGAAAATAATACTAAAGCCGTAATGTTCCATGTTCCCCATACAACACTGGCTGGCATTACCACTAAAAGGAGTGGTGTTGATACATATTGATAGGCAGAGGCAGTTGAATCACCTCGACAAAATCCACTGGGTTACCACTCTATAGTGATAAAGTGTGTGATATGGTTAGTTCCTCGACATGAAATTTGTTTAGGAAACAAGGAAGTTTGCTTGTTTGGTTACTAACCTGGGTTAATCATTCAGTGCAAAGCCCCATGATACCCAGTGGGAAAGGGGGTGGGAAAAGACAACTGAACAACCAGGATAGGTAAGAGCAATTGGGGGTTTTAGGAGAGAACCCTATTCTTCAAAAAAACTGACTGTGACAAACTTATGCATTTATGACTCTCTGCAAATGGGACCGACAGCCTAACATCCCCTCCAAAGGACAAGCCCCTTTGTGGTTTCATTTTGTCAAGTTTTTAATTGACCATGAAGACAACAGGAATCTATTTCGTTCTACATGTGATGTACAAATTAAATCCAGAATTGAGTACCTGAATAAATCTCAGATATGAACCAGGGCCTTATTTCATAGAACTATTTAGCCAATCACAACCCTGGAAAACATGCACAGGTGGTCTATTTTGATTGGCTACTCAGAGTGGTAACATCATGTTATATTCGCAATGAAGCCGATCAGAGATACTATAAGAAAGGTGATAGTCTTCAGGATAATCCATTGCTTGCAAGGCATATTTAAAACTCCCAGTGACTGGTCCTGTTTCCTACACTGTACAAATGTGTTTAGGAATTTCAAAGATGTTTCTGTCCCTGTTTCTAAAATGTTATTATTATAAACACACTCATATTCAAAATGCACATTTATAGATTTAACTTTTCAAACATCCAAGGAGAAGGTATTGCATGTTGAAGAGTTGCACTTAAGGAGGCTAGGACACGTTAGCTCGCGCACTAGTCGGCACTGTTCCAAGTTGGATTTTCCAACAAAAATGCTTGCGTGGCGTTCTGAGTTGGACTCGCGCGTAAAATCAGCAGCTGCGCTGTGCATGGGTCTATATGCGCAACTAAAAACTATGGAAGCGCGAGAGATGCCTGAACGTGAAGGTAAAACTATAAATGCCCAGAGACTCCAACACCCTCTCACGAAAAAAAAAAACGGGGGAAAAATCACCCAAAAGGACTCTGGATGAATAATGGCGAATGAGGTTTTATATTTCCCCATGAGGCTGCGAAACGTTAGGTTTTGACAAGTGTATTTTTTTAGATTTGGAAAAACAAAAGCCGACTGTATGTAGGAATAGAATCCAATATTTTTTTTAGTGTTTTTATACTGAGAATATTAACTAGTCAAAAAATGTCTTATTTGACTAATTAAATATTAGTCATGCACATTATTTTTTTTATAATCCACAAATAGTGCTAAAAGTGGTTTGAATTAAAAAGAATGCTTTTTAAAGATTTTTGGATTAATATTTCATCAAGTTGACAAATATTCTACACTGAAAATTGGGACTTTTTAATTACAAAATTCGTCAAATGACCAATGCGCAGTTACTTAAATTCATCATTTTGTGCTTGACTAACTATTCTAGTAATTTGATGAGTCTAAAGTCGTCTTTAATTAGTCAATAATTTGTTCATTTGACAAATATTAAAAACTCGTTCCGTCATATTAGTATTGTAAAGTGTAAATTAGGGTAATGAAAATAATTTGGTAATCATGAAAACTACTTTAAATATGGGCAGGTTATCTTCCAGCATAGCAAACATGTTTCCAGCATTGAAGTACATTTTATGAATGATTAAAACAAGTGATTTGCATGACTAATTTTAATTAGTCAAATAAGCACATTTTTTGACTAATTAATATTCTCAGTATTATGCCATATGTACTTTATTCTAATTAATATAGGCCTACTCGTGGGCACAAAACCCATCCTCTCAAATTGATCAAAGATAGAATTTCTAAATTACCTTTTAAAAAAAGCCGAAAATTTAGTATTGTGCTTATGGTCTACGTATGTGTGCCATTGTACGTGACGAAATTGACCTGGTAAAATTTTTGATTTTACGTTTTCGGCTAGATGACAACACATTGGCCTTTGGGGCACCGTTCGGATCGTATTTACTTTAAATTTGGAAATAACCTTTCTCGAGGATGGTGAAATATAAACAAAATGAAGGTGTTAGGATCATAAAATGCCCTTTAAGTTTGAAAGTGCAACCCACATGTAAAAACCGCTATTAAAACACGGCGGGAAGTCGATGAGTGTGAATGGAGAAAGAGTCTATGTGTGTAGAAGACGTCAGTGCATAATTCCGTTCTGAGGTCCCCCTTTTTGCAAAGTTTTACCTATGAAGCTAAAATTTAGCCAAATTTTAGTCCCTGCGCCTGCAAATTTTCGAAATTTCACTGAGTTCATAAGGGCCTATAGATGTGAAAATGATGGAATCAGGTCCCATGTCCCAAGTTCGGAATTCGGGTGCGCACATCCCTACCTGAAAAAGTTACCCCTTACCCCTCAGCGCTATCCCTCCATTGTCCTCCCCTCCTCGTCAAGTAAATTCCAAAGGACTACAGGTCTAAGTTTCAAAGACGAATAATACGGGAATAAACATTGAAAAGACATAAAAATTTAATCTACTAACATTATTTGAATTTCAAGCAATTTTACAAGTTTTTTGTTCTCCTAATAAAAAACTAGTTTGGAATTGAGAGTTAATTCTTGCTCTCTAAAAATTACGGGTCGGTGCAATTACAGTAAATGACAACGATTGTATTATAGTAGTGATTGGTTTTAGAATTGCCAGTAAGTAAAATACTCAGAAAGTTCCAAAAACTTCCGTCTTTTAACGGTGTGCAGCATACTTCCTTGTTTTACGTGTATTTTGTTCAATGCTCCCAATGTTTCCCAGATTATAAAGGCAAATTATTAAGAATAAATAGGATAATTGGTCTTACTTATGAAATGCGTGATCGATACCCGCGAGAGTATTAGAAGGGTTGATATCGTGTAACCTAGTTGCGTGATGACGCCTATGAATGTCGCCTAGGACAGTTTTTGACAATTGTGAACACTTAAAAAACGTGCTTAATTTTAAACTTCTTTAAAAAAAAAAAAAAAAAAAAAGTATACTTTTTTATTTTTCCCATCTTTTTTCTTTCTTAATCGAAAGCTTCTAGTAGTGCGCAACTTTATTAAAATTCCATCAAAAAATTTCGAGCAGAATTTTTTTTATAATTAAAAATGTCTGTCGTAAAAATCAAATTTCCATAGGTTTGTGTACTAATTTTTGATCAAAAATGGCAAAAAATAGGTATTTAATCAATATTATATGAAAAACGAGGTGGGTGACCCCAATTTTTTATTGTGGATTATTGGTTACCAGCGATGGAAGTTTGTTCATACCGATTTCAATGAAAAATTTCGGACAGATCTATCGTTTCCTAGCCTCCTTAAAATCAGGAAAGTAGAACTTACTTTTGTCATTTTAGCAAAATAAATTACGTGTATACAAAGTTACACGGGTTCAGTGAACCAAGTTATTAAATGCTCCTTCAAAGACCCAAATAAATTTGCAGCAAAATGTTCCAAGCACCTGGCATGCACCCGACCTGCCTGCTGTATGTCCCTCAGAGCTACCAGGCGGGTCATTTGATGTCAAACGATCGAAAGTTGGCATTCTAGCAAACGACTAATCACACTTATCATTTATGATCTGTGGACATGATCCTCTAATTTACAGGCCTATTTCCACTGGAAGGTAGTGCTGAGTTAAAAGTTAGCCTGAGGGGGGCATTTAGCAAAGGGTGGGTGGAATGTATGTATGCGTATTTATATTGCGGCTCATGAAGGTAAGGACGTTGCCCCTGCGTGTCTCATTACTGTACATTTCACAATTCGCTTTTGTGTTTATGGTAAAAATAGACGGTTCAGTGATTCTAATCATACCGTGTGTTATGACTATTGATAACACCAAAGTTGCAGTGTGTTATTGTTCTTAGATCCCCCTGCACCGCGCTTGTGTTCATGCTTTTTTTCATTGGTGAAGAGAAAAGAGATATCTTGCCAGCGGTTGGCATTCAGCGACGTTGGGCAATACCATGCTAGATCTCAACGGTTTGGATGATATAAGGAATTATACGGAGAGGCCACCATGGGTTTTAAAATGAGAAGGGTGTGGCTGTACACTGGGAAAATAGACAAAACTGTGAATCAGCAGTTACAAATATGGTTTCGGTTGGAACTGTTCATCGTTACAATTTTTCTTGTCTAATTTTGATACCTCTCAAATAAGTTTGTTTTGGCAGTTTGACATTGTAGTTCAATCTTATTAAAGGTCTCTCCACAGAGAACAAACTAGCCATAACCTAACTTTTAAGTGACACAAAAAATATTAAAAATTTGAAAAAATGTGGATAAAATACAGGGTGACTCATAAAAACTTTACCCCAAATGAAAGTTATATTTTCCACTCTTTTTTAAATTGAATCTGTGGGATTTTATTCTATCATAAAGAATGGGTAATAGAGCATACCATACCTGAATTTTTATTATTTGAGTGAGTGGTTCTCGATTGTCCATGAACAGTAGTCAAGAAAAACACGCTTGTCCACGGAGCATCATTTTTATTAGGCATAGAAATCTCCAATGCCCAAATCGAGCAGATCGGTCCTACCCACGAGGGGGGTGGTGGCATTTTGATTTCGCTGAAACGGCAGGCATCCCTTAAAAGCAAATCTAACTACAAGGTTAGAGTGGTTGCCATCAGACATGGCAAAGAAGAATTAATCACAGTCGGAAAACGTGGTAAAGTTTGTGTTATGTCACTAATTGCTAAAACAATGGTGACTGATGTCAAGTAAGAGGGCATAAACAGAGCCGTGGAACTAATTGTGAAAAATGATGTGTGTATGTGCACAAGTTGCATGTAATGACCAGGGTAATTATAGCGCCACATTTCAATGGCAGGAAGCATTTCGTTATATTTTTATGATGTATAACAATTGGGCAGTATCAAAGTCTTAAACTTAATAATGTGTATGTGAGTTTCTATAAGGATGGGTTTTATCTATTGTCACTAAAGGTCTAGACTAGTGTCTCCCAGTACTTTTGCAACCAAATGATCTGGCAGCATTATGAAACATATAAATATGGTTAAAGCAGAATTATGGACACTAATTTGCTTGGCAAGATTCAGAATCGTTTCACAAGTAAGTTTAGTCCAATAATTTTATGTATTGCTAAAAAGCAAAGATCATTGGGGAAACCTTACTGAGATACAGTCATAATCTGATTTAGAAAGACCCAGGCCGTACAAGGGGTGGGTGTGTTGTGGGGGGGGGGGGAGGGGTCGCAAGCACCCAAATATTCCCACAATAAGGGGCAAAAGGTCCACTTTTTGCTGAATTTTTGGATAAAAAAAGGCCCATTCTTTTTATTTGGGGCAGGGCCTTTTGAAAATTAAAAACATTCAAAAAGTAAAAAAGGACGATTTTAGGGGGGTTTGGTCCACTTTAATAAAAAAAGTCCACTTTTTCGAGGGGTTCTCCGCACCTCCCCAAAATAAATCCTTGCGTACGGCCCTGAAAAGACCACAATCTAGCTATCGACATCACCTGACACACTAGCAGGAAATACCACCACATCTCTACAACCATTGCATCACATATTTGCAATGACAGCAATCCCAAGATAAAAAGCAGCATGCACAGTAAAAACTGACTGAATGAAGAAAGAAGAAAATTTATGTGGACCAAAATGCATACGGTCTAAATGGTTAAATCGGGGGGGGAAAGAAGAATTTATGTAAAGAGGCTTTTTAAAAATGCCTTGGAAGCCATTTCTAATAATTGTTGCCTTCAAAAGATTATTGACACACTGAGTCCCTAGGGGCTTTTACAAACTCAGAAAAATTTTACATAATTCCAGTAAACCTATTAACCTTGTACTCATCTAGCTAGCACTTTGAAACCACTTAGAAGTATCGTGTTTAACTTAAAAATAAAAATAAACCTTTGGGCATATAACATGTAGAATATCAAACATGACCAAAAAAATTTTCATTTGATATTGCCTAGAAGATCATGTTTCTGTTGCTGAACATTTAAATTAAAGGGTACTTCTTCATTAGTTGCCTACTTAGTTGTTATGTTAAAGGTGCATTTCGTTGATTCTAGCACCTTTCTGTTTTATTCATTCACTACGAAATCCTGACCCAAATTCCAATTTGAGTTGATCCGACTATGAGGTTTTGTGTATGAGCAATTTGCTGTTTCCCATGGTCCATATAGGCCACTGTATTGTAATTTCTGTCTGGTCATGGACAGGAAAAAAAAATATTGCAAATTCATACAGACACAACAAATTTGCATATAAGATCAGGTACACTGGATACTATTAAAGTTTAAAGGGGGGACTAAGGTTGGGGATCACAAAATGCCCCTTCAATAATTAGCAAAAGAACATCATCGTCATCAATGTCACATCATCATGCATCAGTGCGACTGGACATTTTCAACTTGGTGCAGCTTTAGGCAAACCTTAAACCATGACTATAACAGTTCAGGCTGACTGTGGTTAATTTAAAAAGTCATCGTCACCGTCATCATCATATAATCACCATATTCCACCATGATGCACCAGAATCCTCATTACAATGATGACAAGCATACCAATACACAAGGTCACCATATCATAACCATCATCACACCACCACCACACACCCTCACCATCATCATGCAGCTGTGACCTAGACTTTTTTTAACTTGGTGCAGCTTTAGGCAAACCTTAAACCATGACTATAACAGTTCAGGCTGACTGCCGCAATATTATCATCATCGTCTTCATGTCATCATCATGTGTCTCATCGACATGGCGGTGCGTCTAGACCTTTTTCAACTTGTGAGCGTACGAAAGGACTAGTATTAAAGGTCCGTTCCAACTTCTACTGCAATGCAGTGCAGTGCTGCTCACTGCCGCAATATTGATCCACTTTCTACCTGCAAATGGTTGCAAAACCACTGCCAATGCAAGTAAAACAAATTTAAACTGATTGCAGTACTGCATTGCGTATGGCAGCGACTGCTATCCAGGCAATTCAACGCACTGCACATTGCAGTTTGTCTGATGACCTTAACAGTTCAGGCTGACTGCAAGATTCAGCAATGTTAATTTTGAAGAAAAGGTATTTTGGGGATAAAATACCATTTAACCTACATTTTCATAAAACTCACAAGAAACAAATTCTAATTTTCAAATTTCAACCTAAACCAAGTAAATGAGTAAACTTTGTTTACCTTTTACAAAATGGTTCAACCTTATCATGAAGAACATAATTATGGACTTTCTCCTGAAAAGTGTATCAAGTCCCTGTTCAACAAATTGTTTTATGGTTTCCAATTAAGCATGGATGCTTGTTTCAAATTGTAAACAAATCTGGGGCAATCAATGCCAGAACAGCAACATTGCTGATATACTGCCGGCTGCAGCCACATTGCTGGATCGGACAGGATCCCTAACCATACTCGGAGTCCATAATTTCTTGACAGTTAAAACGGCGTACCATCGTGTTGCACGTACCCACAGTAGATGTCAATGATCAATGTGCGAATTTCCACATGCACATGTGCAGCATGTCCAAGAAAGTATAACCCAGAGTAGATGTATGTATAATCAACTCTATCACACAACACAACATCTGGAGATTAGTAATGTAAGGAACAAGAGCAAAGGTTATCCTAAATACTTCCCAAGTGTTAATAATAATATATAATGTTGTTATAACGCGCACATTCCACCCTCGGGTGCTCAAGGCGCGATTGCCACTTATTATACCGCTGCCATAGGAAATCGTCACAATCATTTCGCTTTCATCTAGGTGGCTGCTGGCTCGGCGCACACTCTATCCCACTTAGATTGTAAATCCCCGCATAACAGCTCCATATATTTCATGGTGGAACGAGGCAATTTGAGACTAAGTAATCTTGACCCAGGACACAAACACGTTGACTTCATGTGGCTCGAACTCCCAAACTCTAGGGTCATGAGTCCTGCGCTTATCCGTTGCGCCACATGTGCTCTCTCGTGCTCTCAGTTGCCACTGTTCATGGAAAATGAACAATATCCATTGGGCAAATAATACCATTTTAGGGACTAAAACTATTTTCAAGTAAGGCAACATTTTTCTTGAGAAAATGTGTACATTCGCTGTGAAATTTGTAGAAAAATATATCAGTGTTTAACCAGTATACTCCGTACATGTCATAGCATTTGTTGAGCATGCTTTAATTACATAGGTTAAGAATTGTTTCTTTCACATGACTAACCCCTCGTCCTGGTGCAAGCATACAAGTGTCATATCCAAATAAAAATAATCACTCCTCTCGTGAGTCATACCACAAAACAGCATTGTTGGCAATTCAAGGGGTAGCTTGTTCAAACGACGCCGCTATTTCCGCTTTCCGATGTACAATCCCCCATAATATATCATTGGTGGTTGAGCCCCCAACGAGACCTTACTGAGCCCAATGCACTCTTTCACATGGGGATATAAAAAAGATATGAGAAATCTACCCTCAGGGCCTTAGCACGGTGCCCATGCAAAATCCCCCCCTCCACCACCACCCACCCACTCCAAGGCCTTAGGCCGGTGTCCATGCAAAACCGCAAATGAAAATGGTCTCAGATAATTCATACCATATTATGTGCACGAATCACTCCCGCTTACGAATTACTACCGTTCACAAGTCAACACCACACACGAATCTCCTCCCATAATAGAAATTGCTAACTTCCACCAATCGCTCACAGCGAGGCAGAGCCTTGCGTCTTGTTCTTTCTGTATTTAATACAATGGTGGTCCTACCCACTTACGTAACTGCCCAGTACAAATACACACAATAGCTCGTACTCATTGGGTGACAACATCGCCCGTACATGTCAGTAAGGAATAGAAAGTCATTGATTAGCCATATATATTCAAATAACTCAAACGCCCATATAAGGAAAAGCAACCCCCCGCGAAGAAATTGTTGCACTCATGAAAAAGAATTCTTGAAATACATAAAAACCGGCAGTACAATCTGAACAAGGCTGTCTGACTGAGTTGGCGAGCTAAACCGCAGACACCTGTGTTGGAATCTGGATACTAAAAATAGCTTTGGCTATGATTTCAACTCTTAAGTATGACAATGCGTTTGGTCAAAATTACTATTGCTTTGTAGTTTGCTGGCGATATAATTCAGATTCAGACTGCCTTGAACAAGGCATCAAGGGGTGAGTAATTAGCCCCCTCGTGTAATAGGTATAGAGGGTGCAGCACCACAAAATCTGAACTCAGTTTTGCCACATTTTATGTCAATGGAAAATTAATAAGAGAAGCCAAAACACAAGTGCAGTGGTTTCAGGAATAACATTTTTAAGTATCTAGAGCTTTTGATAACACATTCCTATTAAAAACCCTAAAAAAACACAAACAAACAAACAAGCTGCTTACTCAATTTTCAGTTCATTAGCAATTTCCCTTGAAGTGTTCAGATCCTGTTCCAAATCGTCAAGTTGCCTCTCATAATCCCCGTGAACTTCTGCTAGTTGGCGCTCTTTTTCAGCAGCATCGGCCATGATACTCAGGCTGGTATCCGTGGTTACTGCCTTAGAGGCAGTTGCGAATCCCCGACTCAGCCAAGGCAGGAGACGGTTCTTGAGGCTATCGCATCCTCCATACATTCCACCTGTTAAAAAGTGGGTATTTCAAATAGATTTAAGCTTTTTTTGCAGAACTACTTCTAAATGCCGTTCACTTTCTCCTCATCTTATGTTGTCAAAATATGACTATAACTTTTGTTCATCCACCAATTGCAAACTCTTCACATCGCTAGGACATCGCGAATTGATATACAACGCATGGGCGCACTGTACAACACTATCGCAAGCAGGCACAGTGCATGAGTATGCGTGTTCCACGCTTGTGGATAAAAGCGCGCGTGTAAAATGAATTACTTTCACACGGATACAACAAAAGCCGAATAATATGTGCATATTAGGTGATGAACAAAGTATAGGGCTGTTTAGGCCTAAAAAAGTTGTCTCAAGAAGATGGGGAAAAAACAACCAAAAATTGAATGCATTTTTAGTTAACAACCTATAAGCATTTTTGGGATACTTTTTGGGCAATGGTCTTCCTTTTTCCTCCTTTTTTCATAATAATGCAGGGCACAGAAATGCACCACAATGCGAATTTAAATGCTAGATGTCTGTTGAGATTTATTGGAGACAACTTTTTGTCGAGGCTTATACTAACTAACCGTACCCTCAACATATTATATTAGATTCAACCCATCGTGTCACCTCTAGTACTTTTCTGAAGGTATGGGCATTGAATGAGGGGATGTGCAGTGGGTGAAAATTAAAATTCCACGCTTAATGTATTGACACATGTAGTACGATAGCAGAGAAAAATCAATGTCTATGCTTAATGAAAACATTCTAGTCAACGTAAGCGCATTAGAGCTACACAAAATCTCAAAAACAATTTTGACTATCGTTTTGCTTCGAGTGGCATGTCAATGTAATAGGGAGTTGAACGTTTATGACTTTGAGCGCGTGTTTTGGATGACAAAGGAACACAAAGTGCGCCACGCTTTAGGTAAAAATAATGATGTCACTAAAGGGCCAGATAGCTTAGTCTTTCATGAAACAGGTGAATGAGACAAATATTTTCTTGTTCTATCATCTCTCCACACTAATGGGCACGTCGGCCCCCAAAACTTTTCCTCTGGTGACAGATGGGTTGATTGAATATACTATAAACGAATCAGGTCAGGTCTTGAGGGTCCTGCTGGTACCGTATCCTGTGAACCAGATACTACCTGCTGGCCGGCTAAAACCTTCACCTCGATCGGGTTTCTAACAAAATCCGATGAGGAGGGTGGTTGGTTACTCTGGAAGAACTAAAAAGAAGATTACCTACAAGGGCATCCACTCTGGAGAGCTAATGGCAGCCATCCAGCACATTGACGTCAGGAAGGGCATCCGGTTTATTATCTTTTGCTCCAATGAATCCTCACAGAGCAGTATTGCTGTGAATGTGAGGTGAATCCAGCCACTCCCATTAACAGGGACAAAACCGGATTTAAAACTTTGGTTTTACTACAACTACTACCACTAATGCAAGATCTGCAGCCTCATCCCCACCAATTGCTCTATTAGAGTCACTACCAGCCTTTATTTTTTTCATAATGTTAATAAACACTGCCCTCAATTTCTGTCAAGGTAGAGTTCTTTGCACTGTTGTATCGAAAATTATTACAGTAAAATCCCTTATAATAAGCTATAATAGACTAAGCTATTGTAATTACACACAATCTCCACAGAAACAGATTAAACCTCGTATACAAAGGGGGGGGGTGGGTGGTTTTCTCTATTTGCCACTCCCTTCAGGTTTTCCCGCGGGCTAAAACCACCTTTTTTGCGTGCAAAGATTATTCTAATGTAATGTCCATTGAATGTTCCGCTCTTTTAATCCAAAAACAAAACATCCACAGTGGGTAGTCAGGATACAGGGTGATCCCAAAGTGATCGATAGGGGGGGTGGTAACCACCCCCCCCCCCGGAACGAGAAGTACCACAAACACTGCATAACACAAACCAGGAAATCACAGACACTTGATTTTGGACCATAGATAGCTGGTCCCTCTTTTCCAATTGATACCCAAATGAGTACAACATGCCTAGCATTAATTATGCATGTTCAGTCTTAAAAACTGGATAGAAGAGATAATAATGATAATGGCATGAAAAAAATAAAAAATTCCAAAATTTTTCGCCCCAAAAGGTTAGGAAAGCAGATTTCATGCGGTTTTTGACTCACTGATGGGAAATGACTAGTTTTTATAATGACATCATTTAGAGCTATTAATCGGTTGGGTTTTGATGGTTGGCTAAAATTGCGACATATCCCATTGTTCCACCCTAATAGTATTTTCGTACTTTCTCAACATAGACGTAATGGTGACGTCAGAATGGGCATGGTAGTACTTCTTTGGCACCACTGGAAAGAAGAAACTTAAGCTATCCTTTGGTACCCAATTAAGGAATCGGGTGTCAGTAACAAATAATCACAGGGGGGTGGAACAACCCCACCCCCCTTCGGGAGTTTTGTTACAAAAAAGGATCAGGTAGACGAGGGTTTAAAAGACAGTGTTTGGAATCATGTAGAATTTAATCATGAGAAGAATGCTCAATTTAGAATACATGGTATCTAGAAATAATGTATTCTTATCTCTTTGTCAAAGTGAGCAAAGTTTTTTCTCCAAAATGTTTCTCCAAAAAGTATATTTGACAATATACCTTTAAAAAATTCCCAGCTAGTAAACCAAGAAGTTTAAAAGTGTCCATATATTTCAGCTGTAACTCTATTAAGAGCAATGCCACAATGTCACATAAAAGTGAACCAAACTGACAGAATCCGACCTACCACAAGATTTGGTCATCCTCGCAATGACACGTTTCCTATTTTCTGATTGATCGCCATGAGGAATCATCACACAAAGGAATGCAGGTTAATTGAGGTCATCAATGTTCATTTTCCAAGCTGTCAATGCAAGGCCGTTCAAATAATATCAATGCTGTCTTCAGTAGATAGAAGTGCATTGCATTTGAAATTTTTGAGTTCATGTAGGATATGTCAGAGAGAGAAAACAGGACAGGCTTGTAGACACTGTCTGGGCTTAGTCAATACTTGTTCTCTTTCTTGGTTTTGTGTTGAATATCAGGCAATGACAACACATGAGATATGACGGGTAAGGGATGTTGAGAATGCTGTAGCGAACTAACCTTTTTATGATAAAGATTTGACTGATTGTGAACGTACCTTTTATTGCAGGTGTTATGTGGGCAAAAGGGAAAAAATCAAGGCAAGAAAGAAAAATGGATGGTACAGCAATAACAAGATATACTCCGTCCAGCCTGAACTAAGGAGTGACGTCATAGCTTTCACGCACTCTTAAACGTACGAGTCGTAGTAGGCCGCAGTTGTAATCGCGAGGGTACAAAGTCGGCGTGCGCGATACGCATGCACAATACCTACGTGAAAGCTATGACATCACTCCTTAGTTCAAGTCGGACGGAGTATAGGACAAAATGAGAGAGACGGGAAGAATCACTGGAAGAGGAAATTGAGAGGGAGAGAAAGTGAGAATAAAGGATATACAAGAAGAAATGGCACAAAGAACTGGAGATAGAAAAACAGACCACGGTGTAAGTTTGGCAGCAGGAAGCACTGATATTAAAGTTGAAATAATGCCATTTGGGAGTTAAATGTTTGCTGAAAGATTATCCCTAAACCTTGCTCCTAATGAAGAACTCTACACCCACTTTCACTTGCACTTTCAAGTTCTCTGTCTCCCCCAACAGACAGACAGATAGACAAAGAACATGGCGACAGATAAACAACAATCCTTTGTTTGCATTGGCCCAAGGCTATATAGAGAGTGTACACATCCACCAGGAGTTTTCTCTGCCAAAGACAATTTCAAGTATCTAACATTCTCACTCAATCACTCACCCTCCATTATCTTCTTAATTCACATCTCTAGCTCAACCACACATCACCTAGATGGCTAAGTGAACTTAAGGCGTTCTCATGTTGCAAATAATAAACACAGTTCGGCTCATTCTGTAACACTCAACACCGTTAAGTGTTGGCAACATGCATGACCTTCCTCTGCATCAAGTAGCATCGTCCAGCTTTTCAAAATGCCTCAAGACATGGATTTAGTTACTTTTGAAGAAGCCTTTCATGAACTGGACATTTGATATGGACAACTACGCATCAAGATTTATGAAAAACGAGCTTGAAAAATTGTGCTATTGAAAAGCCGAGACGCACATTGTGACCTAAGTGGACAGTTGGGGCTGAGTATGAGAATGACAATTGGGCCAACATTCACTTTTTCTTCAAATTTCAATATTTCATTATCATTTAGGTTAAGCCAAGCAGGCAAGCTTACTTGGGTGTAGCTTGCTATTAAGAAGACTTATTATTCAGACTCTTCACTTATCAGAATTTTTATTGAATAGCGGTTCTTTTGAGTAACAGGTTTTCTGAGTGACAGGGAAAACAGCCTAACCATAACCCCTAACCTAAACCCTAATCCAAAGTCTAAACAGTGTGCTTAGTAATTGGGACTCAAAATGGTTTTCATAAATACTCAATTAGATTATTTTTCTTACGGTACTCAATTTTGTTTGTATGAAACTTGTTAATTTTAATTCTCAATATATAAATTAAATGTTCTCATTAATATTTTGTCATATATTTTCTGTAAGGTAACAAATCGTTTGGTTTCATAAGCAGAGGGTCCCCGGTTCGATTTCCAGTTAGGTAATAAAATTTACTTACAGGATTAGGTAACAAGTAACATATTACACTGTAAAAATTATTTTACTCATGCTGAGTAAAAATGTCACATCTCTTTAATGTTGAGTAAAATCTTAGTCAAAGTTGAGTAAACCTTACTCATTGTTGACTAAATCTTAGTCATTGTTGGGTAAAATATACTCAGCTTTGTGTAAGGTTTACTCAAATTTGACTAAGATTTTACTCAACATTAAGAGCTGTGACTTTTTTTAATCAACATTTTTGGAGTGTACGATGAACAATGTAATGTAAAACAAGGCACATAATAGTCCTTAAGGCCTTTTTTTTTTGGGGGGGGGGGGATTCGCTCTTCTTTTACCTATTTCCCCACATTTTTTTTTTTTTTTTTTTTTTTTTTTTTTTTTTTTTTTTTTTTTTTTTTTTTTTTTTCCATCTACAAATTATAGTTTAATAGCTACATCAAGCACCTAAAAAATGTATAGTTTGTCCATCTACAAATTATAGTTTAATAGCTACATCATAATGTTCAATGTCAAATGGGAAAATTTCATATAGTCATGATGGTATCAAATTCTTTATCTTATCATATATTAACAAAACTGTATTGATTGCAATAAGACCCACAGTTCATAATTACAACTTAAAACATAACAGGAGTGATCTATGAGGGATCACAAATCATTAAAGGTGCTTGTTCCAATTTTTGTCTATCGTGTTCTCTACTTGATATGAGAGCCTGATACTTGTACACACTGACCATCAAGTACCGTGGGAAACAAACTTGTGGTTTTGATGCTAGACGTGATAATGCATAGTGCAATGTCCTATTCACTACTGTGCTAATATTGTTGGTTAACCATTAAAACGGTAGTTTTTTATCTGTATCTTGAGAAAGAAATGGATTTGAAAGCTGAAATTTCAGGACAACAATAAGAAAAATACGGCCTTTCATCTGATATCAAAATTGATACTACTTCCGGGTAAATCAGGGGGGTCCCAAAGACTATCGGAACAAGCACCTTTAACCTGTAAGGAACACTCTGAAGAGTGATGGGTAGAGACGGTAATCATTTTTGTCCCGGTATGACAAGGCAATGGGATTTGGTACTAAATTGATGAAAATCAGGTAATTACATAGTGTTAATCATAGTATTCTTATGAACATCAATGTTCTTTGGCCTCACTTTCAATTTTGCTAAAAGAGTAAGTGAGATAGTCAACCCCAAAGGAAACTAGAGACAGTTCATGGTAGGATCTCCAATGACCTTTTGGTGTGTTCTTTGATTGTAAATTGCATCATCAATGGAAAACAAACATTTCTTTTGCATGCCTTAGAATATCTCCCTAAATTGAACCAAATGGTTAAATCTTATTATACATGTGTTTTTAACAATGAACAATGAGGATATCAATGGGTAATTCATGAGTACCAGGAAAACTTAATTCTTCCAGATATAAACCGGAAAATAACAGGGCCTAGATGAAACCAAATCCTTCATTCATACCATGTCTTAATTGAAACAGCTCCCCACTGATCAGTTCTACTTTATTAGCTCAGGGACTAAGTGAGACAAACAGCATACCATTATTCTGTGCAGTAATTTCGAGCTCTGATATTACCACGGTTACCCCCCTTTATGGGAAATGTAACTGGCCTGCGACTGCTGGCCAATAGCATAGCTGCAACTATATTTTATATTGAAGATAGGTTTCCACAGCTGAGAGGAACAATATTTTCAGAGTGTGATAACAGTATTTTGTGCTTGTAAATTAAGGTACATGATAGTTATATTCATGGATATGGTTACTATAGTGTAAGGGATGATATGCCATCAAGAAAAAGGCTTTGTGTTTTCACCTTGCTAAGTTGAAATTTCAGTGCTTGTTAGGTCTATTTAAAATTAAAGGGGCATTTCAGGATTCACACCAGTAAATAACATGAGAAAGAGATGTAAGTCCAGCCCCCGCTGCATATGATGGTGTTTTATTGTGGACCGGTTTCTAAGTGTACCCTAAAAACTGAGAGAAATGGCAAAATCTGGGTTGAAAATCATGGTTGCTATCAATATTAAAGTGACAGGAGGAGATTTTTTTAGGATACAAATTTCTCTCAAATTTCACTGGATCGGTTGTAGACCACTATACCGAGAACGTTTCGAAGGTTTATTGGACAAACAGGTGCAAAAGAAAACCGCAAACCTTGTTTTGAACTTGCCTGCTATCGTAATCGTTCCCCATAGAAAACCATGCTTTGACTTTCTGTCGTGCACGACAGAAACTACTAAATCATCATCTTATTACATGAAGACGGCGTATTCAGCTTATTCACTTTAGATGTGATCTAATACATTGGTAAGCATTCCAAATATGTAAAAAACAGGGGTTCGAGAAAAATTGGGGGCGATTCTTCCTGGAAATCTCCTCATGTCTCTTTAAGTATAAAATGTGTAGGAATATCAAAAAAGTTGGCATTGATACTTTTATTTTTGATCTGACATACCGATTCTAACCATATTCTTACAGGGAACACCTGACTAAAAAAATTCCCTGATCTCCAGGGTCCATGGTGCATGCTAGTCTTCATGGTCCAGTAGCTTGAAAAATTTGGGGATAACTACCCTAATTTCATGATTGATTGGGTAGGATATGATGATCTTCAAGCAGAATGTTAGCTTTAAGGTCTGAGATGTTCCATTGAGGAGAAAATTACGTTTTTATCTCGCCCATTTTGTACAGGAATGAATGGGACTTGTATTTACCAGTTTGAAACCTTCATACAACACCTTTTCCCAAAAGTGCATCCTTGGGATTTTTTCAAAATTGGTATTTTTGTATGGTTGTGAAGCTTGTATGTGTCAGCCCTTTTTTTTTTTTTTTTTTTTTGTTACCCCCCTTTATGGGAAATGTAACTGGCCTGCGACTGCTGGCCAATAGCATAGCTGCAACTATATTTTATATTGAAGATAGGTTTCCACAGCTGAGAGGAACAATATTTTCAGAGTGTGATAACAGTATTTTGTGCTTGTAAATTAAGGTACATGATAGTTATATTCATGGATATGGTTACTATAGTGTAAGGGATGATATGCCATCAAGAAAAAGGCTTTGTGTTTTCACCTTGCTAAGTTGAAATTTCAGTGCTTGTTAGGTCTATTTAAAATTAAAGGGGCATTTCAGGATTCACACCAGTAAATAACATGAGAAAGAGATGTAAGTCCAGCCCCCGCTGCATATGATGGTGTTTTATTGTGGACCGGTTTCTAAGTGTACCCTAAAAACTGAGAGAAATGGCAAAATCTGGGTTGAGGGAACACCTGACTAAAAAAATTCCCTGATCTCCAGGGTCCATGGTGCATGCTAGTCTTCATGGTCCAGTAGCTTGAAAAATTTGGGGATAACTACCCTAATTTCATGATTGATTGGGTAGGATATGATGATCTTCAAGCAGAATGTTAGCTTTAAGGTCTGAGATGTTCCATTGAGGAGAAAATTACGTTTTTATCTCGCCCATTTTGTACAGGAATGAATGGGACTTGTATTTACCAGTTTGAAACCTTCATACAACACCTTTTCCCAAAAGTGCATCCTTGGGATTTTTTCAAAATTGGTATTTTTGTATGGTTGTGAAGCTTGTATGTGTCAGCCCTCACCTCAAATACAAGGTAAACATCTATTGAAGTCTTATCTATATGAAATCACTGCATTTCAATATATGGATGTCCCAAAATCTCTCATTACACCTTTAAAAGGACTCATATCAACATGGGTATGGAATTGCAAGAACATTTATCACCTCTTTCCAATTTCCAGAAGTGTTTGTAACAGGTAGACAACATTATAAAACCCATAGCAGTAGCAGAGTACATCTGATGAATATTAGATGAAACAAGCAATTCCAGTAATCAAGTTGCTGACATACATTCGATGAAATGTTTCACCTGCATGTGCAATTTAACCTTGAGGTAAATCATGATTTCCCAAACACTGCTTTCCAACAACCATGATGGCTACACTATGAGCTAGTAAAATCTCATTTCCCTTGGCACAGTTCAGTAGCTTTCATTCACCAATGTATTTAGAAAATACACCCCCTGGTTTTTGGGTATGATACATGACACCCAGATCACACAAAGTCCGTTCATGTCAATGCATGTGTAAGTACAAACCACAGAACTGTGTCCTTGGTGGATGAGCATATTGTAACTCATAGTGCTGAGGACAGTAAAGTATTTATCAATTCTCAAAAGTACCAAGCCAAATTGACTTTTCACTATTCATATCTATATGCCATACTCTTAAAAGTGGGTGACCCAATTATGGTCCTATTTTCCATATAATGTTTTGCACCTCATGTGGAAAACATCTGATTACAAATTTTGACTTACATCAGTTCCACTATTTAGGTGAAGCTAAAATGCTAAAAATAATGTGTTCAAAATTTGGCTGATGTGTGCGAGCTATTGCGATTGACCACATTTGGGGACATTTTTGTTCATAAACATCAAAAGGAAATTGGCCTTAAATTTCATCATGCTGGTCAATGAGAAAGATAATTATTTTCTTCTGATGTTGAAGTCTCAGTTTCTATAGGGTGAAGAGGTGGGGGGTTGCCAATTCTGTCACACACCTTTAAGGTTACGCAACAGTTAGAAAAACAAATTGGAGGAGTGCAAATTTCCCTTTCCCTTTATTGCACACTATACAATGACTCCACTGTCATTAGCAGTGGAATTAAATTCTGATTTTTAATGGGAATCAAAAATTACTTCTTTGATAAAATGAATGGATTAACATAAGAACACTCTTAGGTATGTATCTACATCACTTTTGTGCCAGAGTCTGTTCAAATAAAGTTGTAATTCAACCCAATTGAACCGCTCGTGTGGCACGAGCGGCCGAGTCCTCATTATTTACGTGAATGTAGCCCCACTGTCCCAGTACCGATATAGGTCCAAAATACTCCAAATTAGAAAAAGCAGGGACAGTGAGGTATTGCCTCACTAAGTCGTGACTCTCACCAACCATTGGCAACTTAGTCGTGTAGCCCTAACCTTATGAAAATGTAACTGACTTATCGTTTCATTTTAAGCAGGTTTCACTTTTTACATGCATATAGAGTTCTCAACTGCACATGGCCTTTTTCACGGTTTGTTAGCCATAAACTATGGAAGAATGCAGGCGCGTAACCAGACCTGAGCCTCCGGAGGGGCAAGACTCAAGACGTTTCCCCATTTTTTTCCGGCTCGCTTCGCTCGCCGGGTAGACCCATATTTTTTTCCTGACGGTTCGAAATTTTTTTTTTTTTTTTTTTTTTACGTGAATGTAGCCCCACTGTCCCAGTACCGATATAGGTCCAAAATACTCCAAATTAGAAAAAGCAGGGACAGTGAGGTATTGCCTCACTAAGTCGTGACTCTCACCAATAGTCACAACCATTGGCAACTTAGTCGTGTAGCCCTAACCTTATGAAAATGTAACTGACTTATCGTTTCATTTTAAGCAGGTTTCACTTTTTACATGCATATACAGCCTGTCTCAAAAAAAATGGTACAATCAGAAAAAAATTTGGTTAAATATGAAATTTCAAAATAAGTCATTCTTACTTGGCATAATATTAAAGAACAAAGACCAGGCTTTCCAATGGTGTTTGTTTCATCTTATTTGCTTTTGTCAATCCAGTTTTTTTTTTTTTTTTTTTTTTCATAAATAATAAACAATACAAATATTTATTGCACGTCAATGAAATGGAACTTTGAATTTATTTCAAAATTGGTATCTGTTAAAATCATGCCAGAAGGAATGTAATTGCAACCAAAATAAACACTTCGAATCCAAAGAAATGGTTTAAGAATATTGCACTATCTTTGTGCATTTACTAATTATTGAAGTCAATAAAAATTTGAATTTGGAAGCAAAGTATCAAAATGTTGGTAGGAATTTGCGTTTCATGATACTTCAAGACCATAAAACTCCCCTACAGGTTGTTGTACGCCGGCTGTACGCTCATGGTTCTCATAACAAAGAACAGTATGTCGAATGTTATCCACTTTATCTTAAAGCCAGAACTAACTGATCATAACTTCCACCATTAAGTAACTTTTAGAGTTTCTTTATGAAGTTAATCCCTTTTTAAAGATGTTCATATCTGCTCAAGTGTGAATAACTTATGTTTAACAAATTCATTCACCGTTTTCACTCAACCAGAAAGTGGTACAAACTCAATTTTTGTGTTCCGCAGTAAACTGGAGTTATTTCTCGATTGAAACAAGCAAATGAGATGAAACAAAAAATCCTGGCAAGCCTGGTATTTTCTCTTCAATGTGATGTACAATACGACTTATTTATATTGAGATATAATATTGAAAAAAAAAATCGGTTTTTGATTGTACCATTTTTTTGAGACAGGCTGTAGAGTTCTCAACTGCACATGGCCTTTTTCATGGTTTGTTAGCCATAAACTATGGAAGAATGGAATTTGGATGTTAATCTATACCATTTCAGTTGAGAATAGGAAATATACATGATCAACTGCCAACAAATCATCCACTGGAATTCGAATCTTGTTCTGGACAGAACACTTGAAGGTGCAACAAGAGATTTTACATAACAGGTGTCCCTAAAAATGTGAAAATTCTGATTTTTTGCACTAATGTAAAGCTTTCTATCAAAAATATTCCCATGTGAAAGGGTTAAGCTGAAATTATTTCTTTGGTACCGTACAGAAATTGTGAAATTTCTAATTTGCTATGGGAGCAAATGCTAAATTCAGCCTATGTTGTATATTGAAATTGAACAAATAAAAATTGCCTTTTTGTTTTCACTTTCAAGGCATTTCTGTAGAAAAACAAGGTAAGGGGCCTTATAAAAATCACTCCACATGACACAAACATGGACTGCCCAAAATTCCTGTTGCACCTTTAAACCAAATAAAATATGCGATGTGATCAAGCAAATGGTCGGACGTCGAAATACTAATTATGAGATATAGCACAAACAAAGGAGAAATGTTTTTGTTTCTATTGTTGGCCGCTCTTAACTGAGTATTATCCTTCCATCCGGAAGTGTCAATTTTAATGGGATTCAGCAAAAGGTAGTTTTAAATGGTGAATACGTAAAGGGAAAAGTAAAAACAAATTGATGACTTCAGACTCATTTTGCTTGATCACATCAATATGTACAATCATGATAAACTACATCATTCATGTTTACGCAGGTAATGTACTGACAATGTAATTAGCCTCTACAAGCCAAACAAGAACATTTAGACACATGAGAGGCAGTCAACAGATAATGAAGTGTTCAGCAGGGGAGGGCGGCCAACGACAATCCCCAATTTCAGACGTCGTGTGGTTTAACACGTAAAAAAGCGAAATCTTGACAAAAATTCTGAACTTATGCTGTCAAGGATTTTTTTTATTCGAAACCGTTAGAGCTGAAGAATCAAATCCACGCTAAGAATTGGGGCTTGCATATTTGAAGCAATGGAAATTTTAAGTTTTCAAGAAAATTTTTTTTCGACACAAAATAATGAAATATTTGTCAAAGCAGCAAATTGCTGTCGCACTCCAACAGGAACTATGTCATTCAATTACTAGGACCCTCGTTTTTAATTAATATTAAGAGAAGGTATTGGTGTGGGGGAAAAATCGGGAAGAAAAGTTGATATCCCTCTAATTACCCAACAAGATTTGAAAGGTCATGCTGAAAAGTATTGTTTTAATTTTATTATTTTATCAATTTCTGCAATTTTGGCCATCAAGCGGCAAGGAATCGGAACCAGACGAATATTCGGTAATGACATAACTTTTTCAGGAATGTTAAATTTATAAGATAGTGTGTAAAAAGTGGCATCGCTCTTTGACAGTAGAAGGATGGACCGATATCATGAACAATGCAAGTTGTAATGTATAATAGCGTCTATTTTATTCCCGGGTTTTATTCCTGGCGCAAAATACTGCGCTTCAAACTTTCAAAGAAATACAACAATACATTCTTTGATATGTCCTTTTAAAGAGCAGATGAACAGATGTGAAGGTCACTGTCCGACCAAGGTCTTCTGTCCGGGATATCGCTCACAGTGGGTATACTACATCGATAGTCGCTTCCTACCTCGATGTATAATACCAAAAACCACTCACAGGTCATTTGTTAATGGTACAAGACGTTGGACAGAACACTCCTTGCAAACTTGAGGGAAAAGGGTCAAATTTCAATAGATTTGAAGGTGGAATTCCATTCATATGTTTGAAAATTTAAAAAATCTGCGATGGGTTAATTTTGTGAATAAAAACTTTTCTTTCACAAGTTTTGTCCGACACCTCTACTTCTCTTAATATTAATTAAAAAAACCGAGGGTCTAAGCTAATTGAATGGACCGTAAGAATTACAAATTCACTTGCTTACATTTTGGAGAGGTAATGTAAGGAGATGCACAATCCACCAGGGCTGGGCAAATAAATAATGAAGTAATACTCAAAAACCATTATTCAAATATAGATAGCACACAAATGCACAGTTTTGTGCCACAATTTGATAAATATTCTCTGAATTTTCAGAGGATAATTTAAAACATGCAACCCGAGGCACCTGGCCCAAGAATTCCTCACCATCTCCATAACATTTATCAATCAATTGGTATTGATCTGATTATGTGTCTTGGAATAAACACTCTGACCTTATTGTACGATTCTTTACACCTGAAAACAGAATAGCTGCTTCTGTTTTAAGATCGGCACATAATGCTGAGAGCTAAGATTTTCTATGGTTATGTATAGGGTCCTCAATAGATACAAACCTTCAGAGGAAAAAACTCCACCCCCCAAACCCCCCACCCCCCCCAAGAAACAAAAAAAAAAAAAAAAACCCCCCCCCTGAGATTTAGAAGCATGAAGAGCTGTCCTTGAAGACGTGATGTCAGCTCAATAAAAATAACAGGGCATCGATTCACATTCTGGTCACATGTATTAACGTTTATCAAGAAAAACAAGAAATGACACCTCAGTGAATCTGTGCTGAGATTAACTGAATATCGAAAAAATTCGTAGTCGATAAACCAGCTTTTTTTTTGGGGGGGAGGGGATGAGATATTTTTCGGGGGAAGCATAAGCTCGATATAACGTTTGTTAGTACAGTATGCCTGTTGATTTCACTGTTACATGTCGTATGTGCAAAAAATCACTAATTTCCAAGGGTGAAGGGGGGGCCAGATTCCCCATGGGGGCCAGTTTCTACCTGCCCCCCCCCCCCCCCCGGTTACTACCACTGGCAAGATCCCAGATATTGATGTTGAACTACAGTGTTCTCTGTAAAGGACAAATCGCCAGGCTCAACACAAGGCTCCCACTGCAAACTACTAAGGGCGCGTTCCACTATGATGTTGGTACCAGGACGTGGTACTCGATGCTAAATCGAGCCCACTTCCTTGCATATTTTTTCTTGTGGGAACGCGTTTGAAGTGGACTCGGACCTACATCCGAGATCGGGTCCGAGACCACCTCAGGTAGGTAGTCCGGTACTAGGCCGTGGTACCACAATGCAGTGGGAACGTGTTTGTACATCGTAAGGGCTGGTCGCAATCACCGCGGAAACCACTGCTTTGGCTGTGGCAAGGCCAGGGAGCAGGCAAAATTAATCGCAACCAAAATCGTATTTTTTCTACATTGACGTCACAATAATGTATACCCTGAAAACATTACACCCTTTCTTCATGATTAGTTTTCTATTTGTATCATATATTCATAAGTATAAAACATGATACTTGAGGAGATTTGTTCGCGATACGAGCAGCGGTGAAAACAGTGGGCTGACGGACATCAATAACGTAAACAATGAGACTTCCATACGAGGCAGAGATGGCCATTCCAAAAGCCCCCGGGTTTGATAATCTGAAAATGGATACGGTCACGCATCACGCCGATTTATTAAAATGATCAGAAAATGATAACTAGTCGGACAAATGTTCTGATCGACAATCACCTTTCATCAGACGATCCTATTTGTTCCATTCAAGTATCAACAGGAGGACAGCAGCAGATCATTTTTGGCAAAATACACTATCATGGACGGAATGTAAGAAAAACATCGGGTAAGTGGCCCGATACTACATCGGCGTTGGCACGGATGGAGGACTATATCGCGGCAGTGAGAACGTAAAATCAATGTGGGCGAGCCCCATTCTATTGTGGGATCCGACCTCGGTCAGCACCGTTTTTAGTGGAACACGACCTTGATTTGTATCACTGAAACTTACAAAAAGTTACATGGCAGATTTGCCCTGATTGTTTTTCGCATTTTTTCTTTTGAAGAAATCCACATCAATGCTTGATTTTCACACTTGCCCCATCCTGAATTGGTGGTGATTATGGTAATAACATAGCGAGTCCGCACGGCGTAACCAAAGCCATGCAGTGTGTTGGCGTCCCAACAAAATGATAGTGTAAACAAACAATCACTTCACTTTTGAACGCGAGACGGCAAGGCAAACAACATAATTTTATGCCTCTTCATTTAGTCTGACTGTGTTTGTCATTAAACTACAAAGTCAACATTCCATGACAGAATCAAAGCTAATCAATAAAGAAATCTATTATCCCATCTATGTGTCATGTGTCATCTGTATCTCCTAGTTTTAAGGCCAAGTAAAAAAATAAACAGTTGATCGTCCCTGCCCACTCCGATTTAAGACGCCGCACCAATTTTTTTTGTTTTTTTATTTTTTTAAAAAGCAACAACACCACCAAAAAGAAAGCTAAAAAGGGGAAAAACAAAGTCAACAAAAATATCAGAGCACTATTGAACTCTCATACCTATTTTAAAGAGTATCCTTCATTTTTGTTGGGCAATTTCTTCAACCTTCTTGCATACTACTATTTCCACAACCCAAACGCAATCTTCAAATATATCATGGTGACCATCTTAGACATGGCGGCCATCTTTGAAAAAAATACTAAAATAACAAATAATAAAGGCCTCCCTCACCAACTTTCAACGGACGATCAACTGCTTTATTTTTTACTTGGCCTAACAAGGCGAACTCGTATTTATGTGATGCGTAAAATATGTCCACGCCGAATGTGTGATCACAAAGTGACAACTTAAATTACACCAGACCAACCCCTTATAAATTCTGGCTAACACTCCCTTACACCTGGGACCACTAGACCAAACATAACTCGTAAATGAACTCCTTCCATAACTCACCAAAAATTACTCTAAAAAACATAAGTCATCGAAGAATTTCACCCATAACTCCCAAAAAAAGCACTCTAAAAAACATAACTCATCAATGAACTTCATCCATAACTCACGAAAAAAGCCATGAACTCCCATCTATTACCTATAAAACCTACCAACAAATAACTTGCCAAAAAATGAACTCTGAAAACAAAGCTCATCAATGAGCTCCATAACTCACCAAAATAACTCTAAAGAGGTCAAACATCAAGGATCAAATGTCAGCACCCACCAAGATGGCAAAATTTTCCATTTTGTGAAATGTTGACTTTTTGTCCATTTCTCCACCCTTGCCAGACCAAGGAGAGGACCCTGGGGGAATGAATTACATGGTTAGTAGGGGCTTGTACCCTTCTGCAATATAACCAAATTTGGCTATTCTAGCTCAACTAGAAAAAAAAGATATGGCCAACATTGACTTTTTGTGCAATAATGACCTTTTTGACATTTCCCCACCCCCTGGCAGACCCAGGGGAGGACTCTGGGGAAAATGAATTACATGGTTAGTTGAAGCTTTTGCCCTCCTACAATATACCCAAGTTTGGCTACTCTAGCGCATATAGAAAAAAAAATGGCCAAATGTTGACTTTTTTGCGAAATATTGACCTTTCCCCTACCCCTTGACAGACAAAATCACGTTTTTAGCTTTCGCAACAAAACAAATTGAAATATCGGCGTGAAACTTTGCAGAAGGGGTTGTTGGGTGGAGACCATTATATTAAGATGAAAACTTTATAGTTAAATCAGGGGTCCCAAAGATGATCGGAACAAGCACCTTTTTAACCCCTGTACCCCTGTAATATTTACAATACTTTCACAAGGGGCATCCTCACTAAATAACACTGTGAAATTATGAACCAAACCGTAACACTTTTTAAAAAAACAAAATATTTTATTGATGACAGAAAACAAATACATAGCTTCTACCCAAACTTGCAGTAAGATCCTCAAGGCTCAAACACTACTTTACTCAATGGAATTATTGATTTTGGTCAATGGGTTTTGATGTACTCGTTAACAAACCCATTGAACTTCATAGACTCAAAGAATACATCACATCACATTCTTAAGGACCAACTGCAAGTGCATCTTTTGTGCAAGTTAAGAACTGATATTGATTTTTCTCCGGTGGCAAAATTATTTCAAATTATAAATTCCATTTTTCTGTCACTTCTTGAAGTTGTGAATTTGCCGCAGACGTAATGAATTGCATATAGCTACTCCCATCGAACGAAAAACTATACAAGATGCAGACTAGAAAATTTCAGCAGCTTTAATACATATTGTATAAAAAAACATCTATCTTGCGTATTATGAACTAATTTGCATAGGAAATGATTAAAAAATGGGCACATTTCATGATTTTAAGCATTTTTTGTAGAAAATTAGCAATATCTCAATATCTGTACATGGTAGATACTTCAAAATTGTAGAAAATCACCCTGATGCATGTCTCTGTGTAATGGTAATAGTTTCATACTCTTCTTTGCTGGATTTTCATACTAATTTGCATATTTTTCCTAAAAATGCGAACAATATACA